>CALNHX010003285.1:0-68712 GCA_940337035.1 Agriotes lineatus | reverse complement strand
ATGTTTTAGTGGCGTTTATAACGGGACACCAAGTATAAATAAAAAATGTCAATTTATCTTTGACCGCTCGCCTATGGAAAAAATTGGCTATTAAGCATACAATCCGATATATCGTATTTCCATTTTAGGAGCCCATATTTACAAAGTATTGTAAGTTTATGAGCAGATTACTACTGGATCATGTCAAGTGGTTTACTACATATACTGTAGTGATAGCTCCAAGTTAGGCTAGCCATTAATTATGCAACGGCTCAATACTTGAGGTGCATATCTTATTTAGGGTGTTTTGCCATTCTAGTTATCTATTTGTTGAAATTCAAATTGTATTATAATTTTTGATTACTGAATGACATTAACTGTCAGCTTGACTTCTAAACTTAATCAAACCAAGAATTGGCAAATATTCTTTCTAATAACATAGTCTTTAATCAATTCACTCAAGTAAGTACTGTATTCTGTTTATTTCACTCTTTCTTTTATTGTCTGTTATTCAAAATGCTTTTATATGAATAATTGAAACAAACCTGAACACTCCTCAAGCTTTCACTGCAAGTATCCAAAACTACAGCTCCCAATGTCCACAGCACCCGATGTTCACAGCCCTTCAAACAATATCCAACCTGTCAAAAACCCTGACTGTCCGCAGAAACTGGTCCTGTGCCCTTTATCAATGTTACTGTCACTCCAACAGATTCATGGTAAGTTTCAGTATTATAGATGATCCCAAGCTAATCTTCTTCATTCCTCAGCTCGTACTCTGTATCCAGCAACACCTACAGAACTGTCCAAATCATGCAGTTACTTCAAGAACTTCCTTCTAAATGATTGACCTGTCTTCCATGTAATCACCAACCTCAGCAACGAACACTAATTATCTCTTGCATGTAGCAATAAATCCAAATCTATTTAAATATTGTAGTCTTCTTGTTATTTGTATCTAATTAACTGTATTCCATAATCTGTTCACCGATTGTATGCTTGTATTACTTCAAAATTACTTTTTCATATAGTTGCACCACGTAGATTTGTTAAAAGCCCTGTTATTTGTATATCACCAAATATTTATACAAATAAAGGCATAATTTCAAATTTTTATTGTATAAAAAAGGAGTTTTTCAAAAATCTGTATGCATTTTTATGAGTTTGTTATTCTTACTGTCTAAACAAATTTTTATATCTCTGGTAGTTACAATTATTGCTGCCCTCTTAAAAAATATTAAATGTCCTAATTATTACATGCTACAATTCCTTATTATTATAGCAAGCACATTTGTGAAATGTAACCTTGGCTTGAACTTTATTAATATTGAACTCAACCATCAAAATTGAATACTCAATTGCTATATAAATTTTTCAAATTACATAACTAATTGTCTCTATTTTAATTTTCATCATTCATTTTGAAATTAACACCCAATCTTATTTAAACCCCTCAAAATTTGATTGTATTAATCTTCCAAATTTATCATTTTTATATATTTATTTTAAAACTACCCTAAGTGTATCATAACAATACAAATTTCAGTAATGTTGAGGCTGACATTGTCAAAAAAATTAATAAAATGGAAAATACGTATCCATAATTTTTTGATTCTTTTTTCTTTCTATTTCCGGATGTTCTTCGTCGATTCTAATTTTGAGTTGAATTTCTTTCTCTTTCTTTTTATTTTTCGTCCATTCTAAGTTTATTGATAATTTTTTGTTTCTTTTCCCTTTCTATTTCCTTAGATTCTTTGTCCATTGTAAGTCTATTAATCGTTTTTTGTTCTTTTTTCTCTCGGCGCTTTTGTCAGAATTCATCACTTTTTATCGAATAGAATTGCCTGGAGGCTGTTATTTGCGCAGGTTTTGTCTCTTTAATTCTGAGCATACGGCTGGGACTGCAATATGTATTTTAAGGCAAGGTAGTCACGCCACTCAGAGGGACGTTATAATTTGGTAACTACCTGGGGGTGCAGCCTCACACTCCAAAATTATAGGGTTGGAAAGGTAGTACCTCGATGTTAATGAATCAAACACTTAATGCTGATTGTTTTTACTTCCTTTTACGATAAAGGAAGTAATGGAGTCACCCAAAAAATTCGAAATTGACTATTCAACAGATCTTCACGTTTTAGAGCCCCTGAACCCAAAAAACATATTTTTGTTCATTGGTCTGTCCGTTTGTCTGTCTGTCTGTGTATCTGTGAACAGAATATCTCAAAAACTAAAAGAGAAATGGAGTTGAAACTTCATATATAAGTTTTGTGTACTATCTAGATGCGACAGCAAGCTTTTGAAGAAAATCGCATAACCGGTGTTTACTCTTGTAATTTTTCAGTTTTTTTGGTTTTTTTTTTCAAAGACGGCTCAAACGATTTTTTTCAAACATTACAGTTTTATTACATTTTTAATGTGTATTGATGTGAGATAAGTGATTTTCCTGATGAATACCTCTTAAAATGAGTTTTTTTCTTATTTTTTTCATTAACTCCTATTTTAAATAGAACACCCGGTATATTTGTTGCATTTGGTTAATGTTAATGTAAAACATGAAATTGTGAAAATGGCTAATTAATTTCGCCTGACCTACAGGTTCTTGAAAGTATCCATTGCTTGTTATAGGATAAACCTGAAGGGCCTGGTTGTGGATCGGAAAGATCCAAAGAAGTGTGACCCTGAAACGTAAATGATTTCCGTAGTGGCATTGCTTTTTTAATGTGTGCAGTAGTTATTCTATTTTTTTGGGTCGTGCCTGCTATTGTATTATCATTTTGTTGTGAAGGGGATTTTTCAAATGGAGGATCAATCTTGCGTGGTCTATTTCTTTCTATGAATACTTAACATTTTTGTAAGACTGGAGGTTTCGGTCTTCATTTTCCTTATTTGGCAAAGTTTGAGCTCGGGTTTGATTTGTTAAATGTACCAACAGCAGCGTATTAGTTGCGAGAAAGGCCTCATCAATCGCCAGCTTAGGATTAAAGAAGAAGAACGAGAGAAGATGTATTAAAATGGAAGCATTTCTTGTTTACGCTTTTGGTTATACTGTTCGTAATTAGTTAAATTTAGATCTAAAGTAGGGAGTTGTTTGTAAGGGCGATCGAGTAAATGAAAAGGAGAGTACCTCGTGAAGAAATGAATGGACTGGTTGTATATTAAAACAGCAGCAATCATGGAATTTTCTGGGATTTCATTAGGATTTTAAATGTTTATAGTTCTTAATTTTTCAATAATTGTAGAATGAAATATTTCGATAGAAGAATTCCTGCTTGGATTATTTACTGTAGTAAAATAAATTCAATTTTATTAAATTTAAAAAATTCTTTAAAGGTGTTATTTTGAAATTCTTTTCCTTCGTCACAGGCTATCTTTTGATGAATGTTATGATGTGAGAAATAATTACGGAGTTTGTTTAAGATAGTTGATCGAGTGAAATCTTTGATAAAATATGCCTGACTGTATCTAGAGAAGAGATCAATAACTTAAAAATTTAGAACCGGAAAATAAAAAGTGTCGATGTGAATTACCTCGAAGGGTCTTTTTACTAGCAGGGGACCTGATATTATTAAGTGATATGATGCTTTTCATATTTTAATCTTAAACATTTGTCGCATTTATTAACTAACAATGCCTGTTATGATTTGTTTCATATTTGGCCAAAAGTATTTAAGTTTTCATTGATTCTGAGTTTCCGTGATTCCATTGTTAGTTTTCTCATGAAAGTCGTTAAGTAAGTTCCTGTGAGTTTCCGTATTGGTTATGTCTTGACAATATTTATTACCAATGAAAATGTTTACTGAATAATTTAATATTTCCTTGTCGAAATTTTGATCTCTAAAGTAAATTCTGTATGTATTGTTTGCTTTAACAATTTCTCGAAGTATTTTACTTAGGTCTTCTTTAATGAAATTTTGTCTAATATTTATTATGTATGTATTTTTACTAAAAGGTTTCCGAAATATGCAACGATATCGCGCGTCAGTATCTAAAATTCAACAACAAAAGGATCCATTGGTAACTCGAAATGGGGTTGTATATCACAGGAGAGATATTAAAAACACCAAACCTTCCCCATGTATCACATTTAATAAATGCTAGGTTAATACAGTAGCGACATGTTTCGACTAAAAAGTCATCATCAGGCTAAATGTTAAAACAGTAGTTTAAAAGATAAAACCAGAGAATGATTCTCTGTCTTACTTCGCCTCACGATGGATGATAGTTTAATTTGGTTTTTAAATATGCCTTAAATAGGTTTTAATTATTTTCAACTAGTTTGTTAAGATTTTCCCCATGTAATTTGCGCCTTCACGACCGACTAGGTCCTTAATTTTCCATGTGACTCGACACATATGGTTCACACATGCACCTCTTCAAGGTTCATCTCTGATTTGCTTAATTATGGTTTTATCTTTTAAACTACTGTTTTAACATTTAGCCTGATGATGACTTTTTAGTCGAAACATGTCGCTACTGTATTAACCTAGCATTTATTAAATGTGATACATGGGGAAGGTTTGGTGTTTTTAATATCTCTCCTGTGAGTATCTAAAATGATGCGATTTGAAAAATTGTTTACAGATTGTTCAGATATAGGAATAACTTTATCATTATGTTAGTCAACTGAGTGAATTGTGTCTATAGTTTTTTGTGGGAAATTTTCTACAATATCGGGTGCATCTAGATTTGCTTGAGTTGTCATTATGCGTGTACTTATTATTTGTTCTACTTCTTTGTCGGAAATGTCGGGAATATCATTACAATTTGGTAGAACTGGCTCAGTGTCAAGTTCGTGATTCTTAATTTCGATCCTTGAGAGTGCGTCAGCTACATAATTTTCTTTGACCTTTTTATGAACTGTTACAAAATCAAATTCTTCTAATTTAAGTTTCCACCTAATAAGCCTAGAGTTTGGTTCTTTAATTTTGTACAGCTATACCAGGGGTTTGTGGTCAGTTTCTATTGCAAATTTTTATCCAAACAGATATGGGCGAAAATGCTTAGTCGAATCTAAGATTGCAAGCAGTTCTTTTTCTATGGTGGAGTAATTACGTTCAGTGGAGTTTAGAGTGCGTGAATAGTAAGTTATGGACCTATTTGACTGGGAAAGAACTCCAAATAGTGCAACATTGGAAGCATCAATTGTTAACTTTAATTGTTTTGAGAAATTGTTAGAATTGGGGCGTTAGTTAACAATTCTTTGCATAATTCGAAAGTAGAAATGTAATCCGGATCATTCTGGATAATTTTGGAGCCGTACGTACGTAAGTACACATTTCGCGAAGGGTGAAACAATTTTTGCAAAATTTTTAATAAATCATCTGTAATACCCGACCAAACCGATTTGATTTCTTTAGTGGTTTTGGGCATGGGATAATTTTGAATGGCTATTATTTTTTAAGGGTTTGTTTTTACACATTTAAGTGATACAAATGTTCTTGAAGGGATTTCAAAGATGTAATGGTGTAAAAGAAACAAAGATTGTGCAAGTATTCTTTTAAGATGTTATCCATTACGCGTTGGAATGCGCTAGAGCACCTAAAGGGCATTCTGACGTACTAATAATGTCCTTGATTAACTGTGATGGCTGTTTTTTTTCCTATTGAATTTTCGTGAATTTCTATTAGGTGGAAGCCTTGAGCCATTCTAAAGTAGTAAAGTGTGAACATTTTCCTAAACTATCAAGTATTTCATCAATGCGGGGTAGAAGGTATTTGTCTTGAATAGTATTGTGGTTAAGTTTTCTATAGTCAATGACATTCTTAAATTTACGTTTTCTGATACATCCATCTTTTAGGGACGATCCATACAGGCGCACTATAAGGAGAAATAGATGGTCTAATAATTTTATTGTCTAAAAGTTTTTGAATTTGTTTTTGAATCTCTTGCTGTGAGGATGGCGATAACGTCTATCAAAAACTGGGTCATTATTTTTTGTTCTAATTCCATGTTTGACGGTATTGGTAAACGATAGATCGGATTTTTCGTTTTAAAAATGTCTTTAGTTTTTACAAATTTTAATAATTTCTCTAGTTTCGTCGTTGTTTAGATGTTGAGTTCTAATGAGGTTGAGAATATCTAATTGTGCTTCATAAATTTTTTTGGCGGTTTTGTGATTTCTTCAGTAACTCAGTATTTTTAAAATTTATTTCTATATTTGAGGGTTGTTCGATTGGAATGTTACACAATCCTTCTTGTGCAATAGTAATGCATTCCGGAATAATTAAATCAGGAGTTACAGACTAATCACAAAAAAGTATCCGGTAATCAACGTTATGCGTATGAAAAATAAAGAGAAAAAATTGATGCCCCTCTGCGTCATCCAGCTGAAAAAGAATGGCACAGAATCTGAAATTTTCAATCTCGACAGATTGTTTCACTGTGTAATAGAAGTAGAACCGCGACACAAAACAAGAGATATCCCGCAATGCACACGTTGCCAAAGATACGGGCATACAAAAAACTATTGCCGATTGGATCCAAGGTGCGTTAAATGCACAGGCAACCATCTCTACACTCAATGCCCAAAAAATATCGACACCAAGCCCCAGTGCGTTAACCGCGGGGAATTTCATCCTGCTAATTATAAAGGATGCCAATATTACCGTAATATAATTAACAAAAGAAACCAAACACATACAGGTAACTCAAGAAGAAACATCAACGAAAATATACAGGCTAGTAATACTTTTACTCTCAACAAAAATCCAAGATCTTACGCACATGCAGTTACATCTACAAATCGAAATCTGACCACAAACTCCCAACAATCATCAAATTTAGAAAATAATAACTTAAAATCATTTATACAGACAATCATAGACTACATAACGCCCTATTTTGATCAAATAAAATCATTCATTTCTTCGCTAATGCTATCATTACTCAATGGCAGTAAATAATCTAAGAACAATCAATAAATTATCAATTGCTAATTGGAATGCCAATGGCATAAAGAAACAAAAATCAACCTTTACAGCTTTCCTAAACAGACACAATATAGACATATGCTGTATCACTGAAACACATCTAAAACAATCGGAAATTTTCAAAATCCCAGGATATACAATCTTTCGTTTCGATCGTCCAGACCCTGTTGCCTCAGGAGGGGTGGCAATCGTCGCCAAGAAACAGCTACCTGTAACTGCTCTACCAAAAGACCAAGTCACCAATATGGAAATAGTATCGGTCAGACTATGTCTTAATGATAACAATCAAGTAAAGATTATCAGTGGGTATAAACAACCAAACAAACGCTTGTTAGAAGAAGACTTGACCACAATATTCGATGACAATGAACCGATACTGCTGATAGGAGACTTCAATTGTAAAAATACAATATGGGGTTGCAGAGTAAACAACCCTGACGGCGTGCGTCTCCTTAATTTCACAAGCAATAACTCAGTGATAGTTAACGCCCCACAGGACTTTACTTACCATCCATACCGAATGGATCATCTTCCGGATATTCTGGACAAACTTCTCCCAACCAATACAACAAATGGTAGTTACTGAACTTGACTCTGATCACTTACCAGTAATTATTACATTCAGCATAGAACCACGAACAATTAACAAACTTCCAAGACTTATTAATGGCCGAGTCGACTGGGAGAGCTTTCAAGAAACTTTGGACATCAAACTCAAATGTTCTACACACATAACTTGTACCGAAGATATAGATAATTTAATAGACCACTTTCTCGAAACCATAAAATACACAATTGACAATACAACGAATACCAGACAAAATAACAATAGACACAAGCAACTTGAAACAATACCAGTATTCATTACAAACCTTATAAAAGAAAAACATACACTACGAAGACAGTGGCAAAGAACCAGAGACCCAAACATCAGAACTAATCTAAACAGGCTTATACGTCAAGTTAAATTTGAGCTTGACAAACATAGAATAAGCTGCTATAAAGATTACATAACAGAATTACAACCTGGCGATCCAACAGTGTGGAGAACCACGAAAAGAATTCTAAAGCAATCACCTAAACCTTACTCCATCATCGAAAATAATATAACATACAACTCGGACAAGAAAATGTTATGTATTCGCGAAATACCTGGAACAGGTATTCACTCTAACATGCAACACCAATAGAGAATTTCGCGAAGAAATTGGTAGCCACGTTAACGAACATTTACCAAGAAACGTTGGAAAAATAAAACCATGCTCGCCACGAGAAATAGCAAGACTAATTTATAAATACCCGCGAAGAAATCCCCCGGCATGACCTAGTACCAAATATTGTCTTAAAGCACCTCACAAAGAAAGCCTTAGCTTTCCTGGCATCTCTCTTTAATGGCTGTCTAAGACTAGGTTATTTCCCCATTACCTGGAAACATGCCCATATTTTATTATTCCCTAAACCAGGGAAAAATCCTCACGAAACAATTAGCTACCGGCCAATATCCCTTCTACCAACTCTCTCCAAATTATTGGAAAAAATTATATATTCACGCCTCGGCACTTTCTTAGAGACTAATAACGTAATTCCAAAGCTGCAATTTGGATTCAGATCTGGATACTCTACTAACCATCAACTCATACGATTAACGCAAACTATTGAGCAAGGTTTCGAAGCAAAAAAGCATACAGTAGCGGCATTCCTTGATGGCATTTGATAAAGTATGGACAAATGGCCTGATCTATAAACTACTGCAATTAAGAACACCGGATTACCTGATTAGAATTATCACTTCATTCTTAATTGATCGAACATTCTCAGTGCGTATAAATAATCACCTCTCAGACGTCAAAAGAATAAGAGCAGGAGTACCTCAAGGATCCATATTAGGGCCGATTCTATTTAACATCTTCGTGCACGATATCCCAGAACCAGATAACACCGTGGTAGCTATGTACGCAGATGATACGTGCTTACTAACACAACAGGATGACATCAATGAAGCAGTATCACAATTACAAACCTCAGTCAATACACTGCTGGATTGGTTTAATAGGTGGTGCATCAAAATAAATGAAAGTAAAAGTGAAACTAAAATATTTACCTTACGTCGACCACACATCCCCCAGAAAGTAAAAATCAATAATATTGATGTAGACTGGAATCCGCCAGACAGTGCGATTAAATATCTCGGAGTGTATCTTGATCGCCGATTAACTTACGGTTTTCATATCAATAAAAAACTTTGTGAGTGCTACACCCGATTAGCTATGTTATATTCTATAATAAATCGCAAATCTCCACTAAAAATATCATGTGCAGTGCTAATTTATAAATCCATTTTAAGACCTATAATAACGTACGGCTCTCCAGTATGGGCTGCAGCCTCTAAAACACACCTTAAAAAACTACAGGTGCTGCAGAACAAAATTCTAAGAATCATCGTCAGTGCTCCCTGGTTTGTAAGAAACAACACGATTCATCAAGATCTACGCATACCTACTATAAATGAACATCTCAAAATTATTAATAAAAAGTTCTTCACTAATATTAATATGTGCGCCAGCTCCGAACACTATTCACTAGGTAAAAAAGACATACATTTTAGATTAAAACGCCAACTACCACAAGACCTCAGTGACAGTGAAAACGACTAACGCTTACCTAATCACTTAACCTAACTAGATGTACTTAATTTATTATGTCACCTACATTTTATCCGCTAGTAACTTAGTATGTTCTATGTAAATAAAATAGTTACAAAGGGGGCTGTTGTGCTGCTCTTATTTTAAATATGTAATCTTCCACTGTAATTAATTTTTTAACCTGTTAAGACAACCGTGTATGGTACTCAGTGTACCGAGCTGGTTATTAATAAAAAAAAAGACGTTTTTGGAAAAATGATTTTACCTTTGTCTATAGTTACAGGAATTTTGAGCTAGTTTAGGATACTTGATTTTTGAAAATTAATTTGTCTTGCGGTATATTCTATAAAGAAAGGGATTGTGACATTAATTTCAAATGTATTAGTTTTACAATTTATTTTGGGTAATAAATTTATACAATCGTCGCTACCAATTAAAGCGTCAAAATTTGAATGCCAATCACAATAGATTTTTTCAAAAATACCAAATTCTTCAAACAGGAAAATACAAATGTTATCGCCCTCTTCAATCTGGTTGCCTAAACCTTGTACAATAAATGGTTTCTTGTAAACATAATTTTAAAAAATTTCAAAGGCTTGTTTTCTGTTAATTGAATTTGAAGCTTCGGAGAATTTTGAGATCCATGTTTGGAAGATATAGAAACGGTAATTTAGGTATGGAATAAATTGAATTTAAATTTATTAGCGTAACATTTCGTCCGAGGCAGCTTCGTAAAAATCCTCGTCATTTAATAAAGGTTCATTTAGGTAATAATCATCTTCAAGAGGTTCAATACTAATTTCATCATTGGAAATTTCGCTATTAAACAGTTCTTCTCTTTGAACAGGGGGTTTATTTTGGTAATTTTGTTGTCGGGGTAATTGTTGGGTGTGGACTCGTGATTGTATGGATATGTGAGTTAGTTTAACAGTTTTTGTTGTTGCAGAATTTTGACCGAATAGTACTTGTTTATTAGATAAAAATCTAGGGTTCTGATTTATCGGTTTGTTGATAGAACTTTGGAACTGCCGAGGTTGCGTTTGAAAATTGCTGTTAGATGGTGACAATTTTGTTGAATTTAAGTGGTGCGAGTAGTGTTAAAGGAATATGTGGTAGGTTTAAATGAGTTTCTGTTAATGGCTTGAAATTTGCGAATAAATTCAAAGTAATCCATAATCCTATTATCATAGAAGTGGCATTTATTTAAACAATTTTCAATGGTATTTAATTGACTATTCAATTCACCTGTCATCTGTCAAAAAGTGACCAATAAAAATCCAGAATTCTGACGTTTCTTGACCAATCAAAAAAATATCAGTGGATATATCTTCCTAGAAGGTATTCAAGTGACTATTTTAAACAAATGTGATTTTTATTAGAAAAAGTCAATATTAGTGTTCTGTTACTATAGAAATTGCGTAGTTTTTTTTTTTTTATTGTTTGTGGGGTATCAGCTGCTTTGGCTATTAACCCCTATAAATAGTTCTTGCACTTGGTCTAAATTAGAGTGACAAGGTTAGCTTGCTGAAGAAAGTGTATGAGAACAGCACTGTCTATATTTTTAAATTCTTCTCCCTCGAATGCCATTCGGATCCCTCGGTACTGGTTGCATTCTCGCAATATATGATCTACTGTTAGTGACACGCCGCATTCATTGCATATTGGTTTATCTTCGGCTTGTAATAAATGCTTGGAGGTTAGGCATTTGTGACCGGTTCGCACTCTGGTTAACACCACTTGACTTTTCCTCGATAAACCAATGGGATATGAAAATCTCCCCAATTCAGGTAGAAACGTTTTGAGGTATGTATTACACTCGTTCCACCGGTCTTGAAACTTGGATAGCATTCGTTGTTTAATTAATAGCTGCAGGTCCCTCATATTACAAGTTTCATCAGTGACAACGTTCACACCATTTGCAGCATCTTTTGCGGCGGAGTCTACATTTTCATTTCCAATAATTCCCACATGGCTCGGTATCCATATAAACGTGAGTTTTTTTATTGGAATCTCGCAGTTGGTGGCATATGGCTCTTATGTTTACAATTATCGGGTCTGTTGCAAAACGATTCTTTAAAGCCTCCAAAACTGATAAAGAGTCAGTATAAATGACAAATGCAGAGTGATTAGCTTCCATGCATAAACGTAGTGCTGATAGTATTGCAAACGATTCACTAGTGAACACGCTAGTATAGGAAGGGAGAGAACGTTTGATGGTTAGATTTCCATAGACTATCGCGTATCCAGTACCTATGTCAGACTTGGAGCCATCGGTAAAAAGAAAGTGGTTATTACCATAATCTTGTGCCAGCGACAGATACAGTTGCTTAAGTACGACTGAATTTACTTCTCCTTTATTGACTTGTTGCAAATCCAATCTAATTTCAGGTACGTTGATTAACCACGGTGGCTCTGGCTCTGATGTTTCATATAAATGTAGAGAATGCTCTGGTAGGTGTAGCGTTCGTATTAATGCATCTGATCGAAATGCAGAGGACTTGTGTCTTGTCTGTTCTTCTCTATACCGAGTAAAAAACGTGGCATCTTTGAAAAGAGATAGAATAGGATGTCCAGCACACATATGCAATCTGATTCGATAAGAAGCGATGATTTTTTCTCTTCTTAAGTTTAAAGGTAGCAAACCAGAATCTACATAGAGACTCATAGTAGGACAGGTATGAAAAGCTCCTATGGCGTACCGAATACCTCGGTTATGTACAACATCTAATGGTTTTAATCTGCTAGGCTTCGCGGAAGCATACGCCACGCACCCGTAATCGATTTTGGAAAGCACAAGGCTCTTGTGAAGAAGTAAAAGAGTATTTCTATCGGATCCCCAGCTGGTGTGAGCTAAACTTTTAATTATATTAAGCGTTCTCTTAACAGAAGAAACAAGTTGGTCGATATGCGCTTTCCAGGTGAGTTTTCTGTCTAACACTATGCCCAGATACTTGAAAGTTTGGACATTTTCTATCCGCTGTTCCGCCAGTGTAAATACAGGAACTTGGGTACAAGTAGATCTTTTTCTACAAAAATGCATTGATTTAGTCTTAGTGGTTGATATTAAGAGGTTACGTGTCTTCAATGCTCGAGAAAGCTCTGTAAGGCCGATTTGTAGTGAATCTTCAATAACCTTGCTTGAATTGCTTATCTTGAAGAGAACAATGTCGTCTGCGTACGCACAATAGCATAAAGATGTGCTGATACCAGATAACACTGAGTTGGTGGCTACTAAAATCAGCGTGGCACTTAGTGGGGAGCCTTGAGGGGTTCCGTGCTTTAATGGGTAAGGGTCAGATATTGTGACACCGACTTTAACATTGATGACCCGATTTTTAGAAATTGTTCTATGAATATGGGTAGATTACCTCGCAGTCCCCAGTCATAAAGTTGACGAAGTATATCACAATGTTGAACAGTGTTGAATGCGTTTTTTATGTCAATGAAGACAGCAGAAGCATGCAGGTTGTGCAGAAAACAGTTGTTAATCGCATTCTCTATGAACACTATTGCATCAGTAGTTGAATGGTTTTTCCTGAAACCAAACTGATATCGAGCCAGTAATCCTCGTTGTTCTAGTAACCAACACAGTCTATAATTGACCATTCTTTCAAGTAACTTGGCGATGCAACTCGTAAGTGCTATCGGCCTGTAATGTGAAGGTTCTGTTGGGTATTTTATTTTAGGGATTGGAATCACGATTGCCCTATGCCAAAGCTCAGGAAAGTTGCCGCCTTGCCATACAATATTTAGGGAGTCCAAAAGTTTGTTTTTTATTTCCTGAGGTAGATGTTTAATGAGGTCTATTGGAATTTCATCGGGACCTGGAGTATTGCTCTTGGATTTAGTTATTGCATATTCCAGTTCCTCTATAGTAAATGAGCAATTGTACGGTAGAACATCAAAAGTGTCAAATGCAATGTCAAGGGTGTCAGTGTTTCCCGCAATATCTTCATTGCATGAGCGTGCAAAATTTTGTGCTATGACGTTAGCAATGTCCCTCTTATTAGATATTATTCTATCGCCTATAGAGAGAAATGGAATCGCAATAGATTTGGCATGTCCTTTCATGGACCTAATTCTCCTCCAAACTTCTGCTGAGGGCGTATCTTTATTAAGAGATGATACATAGCTTTGCCATGAGTTCTTTTTAGCGGCCAGGATTGCTCTACGACATACAGCTCTTTTTTGTTTAAAGGCAATTAAGTTTTCCTGTGTAGGTTGACGTTTAAACTTATGTAATGCTCTCTTCTTTTCTCTTACTGCAATTTTTACCTTACCCAATAATTTTGTCAACCGTACTGTAACGATCGTTTTGACAAAAGGACGTTAATAATGATTTAAATATGTCCCAGTCCGCTCTATGTATCAACCATTTTTCAGGTAAATATGAGATATTTTGTTGCAAGTTTACAAAATTTATTAGGATAGGAAAATGGTCACTATGGTGAAGGTCAGAATCGACAAACCATGTTATTGAAGAAATTAAAGACGTTAAAGACGTTGAGCATATTGAGAGGTCTATTGCTGAGAAGGTACCAAATCTGGAAGAGAAATGGGTGGGCGACCCAGTATTTAATAAACAAATGTCATCGCTTTCTAGTAGCTGTTCAACACATCGGCCTGCCTGATCGGTTTCTAGTGAACCCCATAGTTGATTATGCGCATTAAAGTCTCCCAATAGTATAAAGGGGTGTGGGAGCTGTATAATTAACTCGGTGAGATCATGTGCAGTCCAGTTAAATTCAGGTAGGTATATTGAACAAATAGTTAGCTGAACAGGGTATTTTATCTCCACGGCCACGACTTGTAGGTTGGAATTAATGTTAAGTTGCGAAACAAAACAGTCGTTCTTGGTAAGAATAGCTACACCACCATGAGCTATCAAGCCATCGTCAGCATCCTTTCTGAATATTTTGTAATTTTTAAAGGCGGCGTTACGTGATTCAACAAATCTTGTTTCCTGAATGCACAGACAGAAAGGGAGGTATTGGTTAACGAGTAGTTGAAGTTCCGGTAGTTTGTCATAGAAACTGTTACAGTTCCATTGTATAATATTTGGAGGAGGAACGTTATGTTGTCTAGGCAGCTGACTATTAGTCGATGTGTTGTCATTATGTGACTGTAAGTAGTGTGCAACGATATCATTAGTAGTAAAGTTGTTTGTATTATCCATAAGAAATATGTATAAAATATATATGTATATTTAAAAATTTAATAAATAAATCGACTAGAATGTATCACATAAAGTATCACAGATTAAAATTAGTTTTATAAATAACTACTTCTTCTTACGTCTAGTTGAACCTTTGGGGCGACCTGGTTTCCTCTTGATGATTTCTGCTAGAACCATCTGGTCTATTGATTCTAAGCTGGAATTTATCGGGAGGTTTTCAGATAGTGACTTGCTTCGTTTTCTTTTCTCATTTGAGGCGTCAGTGTCCATAGTTACTATATGGGATTGTGTGTTGCTTTGTAGGTTTCCGTTTAACGACTCCAATTCCGCAGTTTCTGATACTGCAGGTGTTCCTACTTGAGATTCTGGAGACTTAGGTGGCGTAATTCCACTCTTATTGGCTGGTTTCAGCGCTGAGAGAGAAGAACTATTGGGGTTATTAAAGTTGAGTTGTGATTGTATGTTCGATAATACTATTTTTGCAATTTCAGGGACTAATTCCTTTACTATCGCTTTAATATCCACAGATGGTGTAGGAATTGTAGCCGCTTTGTGTGCGTACGAAACTGGGAGGTTCGGTTTGTTACCTAGAACCTTGCGCCTAGCTTCAGCAAAGGAAATTTTCTCCGTGACCTTTATTCTCTGAATTGCCATTTCTTCTTTAAATCGAGGGCAGTTACTAGATCTCGCCGAGTGTGGTCCTGCGCAATTTACACACTGATTCGGTTCTTTGCAGTCCCCTTCGTGAGGAGGTTGGCCGCAACTGCATACGCGGAGTTTAGTACATCTGATAGATGTGTGTCCAAAAGCCTGACACGAAAAACAGCGGAGCGGGGCAGGGATATAGGCACGAACAGGCAAAGAGTAGAAGCCTGCTTTGACTCTTTCCGGAAGTGAAACTGTATCGAAGGTGAGTATTACAGAGGCAGTTGCTTCGTCTTTTCCGTTTCTTCGGGTATTCATCCTCTTGACTTCTATTACTGATTGATTCTTTAAATTTTCTTTAATTTCTTCTTCGCTACAATTCAGCAGGTCTCGACAAGTGATGACGCCTTTGGTGAAATTCAGAGAAATATGTGGCGTAACGACTACTTCCATGTCATGAAATTTGGACATCTTTATTAGCTTCTCGGCTTGAACATCAGTAATTGTCTCTACCAATAAGCCGTCCCTAATTTTCCTAACATTTTTTACTTTACCAATAACATTCACTAGTACCTTTTCTATAAGAAAAGGGCTAACTTTATCAAAGTTGCCCTCCGTCCTTTTCATAACCAGAAAACGAGGGACTGATTGCGATGATTTCTGGCTTGTCTTATCACTTTTTTTTTGTTGAGGTGCTTGTGGAACTACGAATTCCGCGGCACCTATAGCAGGCTTGCTAGAGCCCGGTTTATAAATCAAATCACCTGAAGGTGATATGCAAGCAATGCCGTTGTCATTGCCGGGTCGTGTGGCTACAATCTGATGGGGGTTGCCACTGCTCCCACCATCTTCGGGCCGGTCCTCAGGACGGCTCCGAACGGGGTCCGGCCCAGACCCCGTACCGCCCTTGCAATCTTCATTCAAAGAACTATTCATAGTTGTGTGAATACAGGGAGAAAAGCAAACCACCAACAACGGAGCCCCGTCGGATCGCTACTAGAAAAATCACGATCGCGTTGAGGTGGGGGCTAAAATGAAACCAGAAGTGCCCTTCAACTGGAGTTTCCACTAGTGACTTCTATCCCCTCCGCCATTCATCCCCTCGGCGTGGCTATCCACCTTGGGATTGGGGATTTTTTATCGAGGTTTACTGCTCTAGTCCTTTTAGTCGCCTTTTACGACAGGCAGGACTTACCGTGGTTGTATTCTAACCCCCATACCACTGGGGTGTTGCGTAGTTTGTTGCTAGATTTACTAAAAATTAATTTGAAAAAGGAGTTTGGTTCATTAAATAGTCCCTCGAATACCATTCTTAGTCAAAGTTAAGTAGATTATTTTTGCGGTGGTATCACTACTCATGTCCATTGCGCTTGGGATTAGGACTCGTGCTATCGCACTCGTCCTAAGCGTACCCAAGCTCAATGGACATTCGTGACACCACCACAAAAATAGTCGACATAACTTTGACTACTCATGGTATTATAAGTGAAAATTACTTATGTAACTATGGTGAGGTTCTAAAAGGCCAATTTGAAACGTTTTTGAGCTAATTGTTCATAACTACATTTTTTATAAGCTAGTAAGCTTGCATCGGTACTAAAAGGTAGTGAAACCTATTGTATTAAATCATTAAAAAAATTTAATAGCCGTGTTTAATAATCAGTATAAGTTTCGTTTTTCAATTTTCAACTTTTTGTTTGTAAAGTTTTGAATTCGTATTCTTTGTTAAATGTAGCAAACTATATTGTATACTAGGGGCCGGTTGCAGAAAGCAATGTTAAGTCTGGTGTTAGCTAACGCGACGTCAAAGTGAACAAAAACTAATCAAATGTCAAATGCTTATGGCAACTAATACATTAGTAAACAAAATTTGATGCGATTTTGTTCACTTTGACGCGACGTTAGCTAACACCAGACTTAACATGCTTTCTGCAACCGGCCCTAAGACGATTAATAAATCTTTCTCTCTCTTGCTGTAAGGCAGATACTAACAATTCTTCGCTTTTCTAAGTATTTTCTAAGCAGTGCATGTCTAATACTGGGCCAGTCTAAAGCAATTTTATTTGCAATGTAATCCCTAGCATTATCTTTAATTTTTGATCTAATTGAAAAATTAATTTTGTAAACTAAATCTTGAGTTAGCCGATCTTCTAAATGTGTGGTCAAATTATTTATCTCGTTAATGAAAATAGACACATTTTCTCTGGGATGATATTCAGGTATTGCGTGCATTAATAACTGAAGTTCATTCTTATCTGCTGCCACCAGGGTTTTTGGAGGGGCTGTAGGTACAGTTTTTCAGTCATTTTGTTGTGTGGTTTAAAGAGAGATTTTCTCAAAAGTAACTGAATAGGATTTTTGTTACTTGAATTAACATTTTCTAATAATTTTTGAGTTTCTAAGTCCTCAGAAAGTAGTTCAATTTCACTATCGGAAGAACTAGTACTCATTTAAATTTGAAATGAAACAGCTACTTATATAAGGATAGGAAAAACAACGGATCTTAGCAAACCAAGAATTTCATTCCTAAAGGTGGTAGTCCCTAGATGTTTCCTGGTCCTGTGCGCTTCCTGGTAATTCCACGTGAGGAGTTGCAAAATTCTAATGTGTTGTCGGAACCGTAGTTGATGCAGAAAAATCTATTTCTTACTGTGGTGAGGTCTTCGAGAGAGTGCAGTGCTTCCAGCTCGATCCTGTTGATTTAATTTGCAGGGGCTTCTAGACAGCGGTTCTTTTTGGACAGCTAAAATGAAGTTTCATCATTTGGATACTAATCTAACCCATATTGATCGAACCAAAAATTGACAGAAAAAAGTTATTCACAAAAATATTTGTCACTATTTGACCCCACTCAATGGGGTGACTTTGTGACACCTATAACTTTCCATGCATACACAAAGTCAGTTTGCAGGGTGAGTTTGTGAAAAATAATGGTCTAAAACTATGTTCTCCATGTTGGGTTTGTCACAAAGTGTACCCAAATAAAACCATTAATCGAGCAAAAATGCTTTATATAACTCAACTTAGCTAGAAAATTTGAAACTCAAAGCAAACTGAATAATACATAACTAAAAAAACATGTCAATACGTTACAAAATAGTCAAAGATAGGAAAATAAACACTAAAAATTAATGTCCATTTCTGGAACGCGAAAGATTTCTCTACGAGACGAGATTTGCTGAACTATTTCGGAAATCTCATAAAAAATTTCGTCCTTTCGGTCAGGCCACTTCCATTTGATATCACATTTTTCCATTGCACTAACACAAACTTCATTTTCTTTAAGGCGAGTGATGACGCCAGGAAACAAATTTCCTCCATAACGTATAATAACATAATTTCCAATATTTTCTTTTATGTCATCATTAACCACTGCTCTACTTTCTGGTAGGTATTTCACCACATATCATCAAACCCAGACATGGGAGACAAGCCACTTTCCCTATATGAGACTGCATCAGAATCTTCACTTGATCCCGAATCACTATGACGGCGTCTTAATCGAAGCTTTTTGTTGAATTCTTCAGATAGCATTGACGTTAAGGGTTTTTCTGATTGTGTTGACGTTGATACCGTCGACGTCGATGGCATATTCTGAACTTCATCGTTTGAAGCCACTTTTTTAGCTGGTTCTTCCATTTTGCGCCATGTGGTTTGAGATTTTGGTTTGGCTGTTTCGTCAGAAACAAGGTTCGCTGCACTTATGCTTTTACCTCGAGCTACATTTACTCTTTTGCGCTTTTGACGTTGATGTAGCGCAGTGGTTGTGTCTCGTTTTCTCTTTAGTTGTTCCAAAAAAACTTTCGCCCAAGGCATCTTTTATGCCTGCGCTCTGGTTGTTCATAATTTCTTCTGGCATACGACTCAGCACTTCTGCAATGTTTAGGGGTGTAAGCCACATTTTCTGAAACCAGCGGGAAGAACTTCAACTGCTCTTTTATGGATTATATTCATTAAGTTTTTCAACAAAGTAGGAAATTGGTCTTTGGATATTGTTCCACATCTACTACCAAATACCATATTTTTCCATTCGTGCAAGTCCAACGGTTGGAGTAAATGAGTTGCATTAGAGGGTAATGCTATGAAAGAAATGTTGTTTGCCTCACACTGAAGTATGCCCTCAATATTTAGGTGCAAACTCAAATTGTCGCCTATGAGTGAGTATCTTCTTTCCCTCCTGTTTTTTAAGAATAGGTAACATGAGATTAACAAACCAGTCTTCAAAACATTGATAGTCGAACCAGCCGGATTTTCGTCTGTTATATCGCGCCTGTTCAGGTCCATTTTCTGTCCAGGTTTGCCACAGCTTCTCAGATTTATAAACGACATATACTGGAGCGATCACTCCTTCTGCATTTCCAGCTATCATTAATGAAGTACATGCCTTGGTGGCATTTCGGATTTGCTCCGGATACTTTGTGCCTCGTTTTATAAACACTCTCGTAGCACCAGGATCATCGCACATATTTCTTTCGTCATAATTCCATAAATTAGATGGAGCAACACCCTCTAACTCTTTTTCCAGATTATTAAAGAAGTTGTGTATAATTTCGTGATCCACTGCAGCGCTCACAATACTTATGTTTCGAGCAATTCTTTTCAGGGGAAATTGTCTTTAAAATAGTTCACTTTTTTTCCTCTCTTGTCTAGATAAATCTTTACAATAAAACGGAGGTCATGTACTGTAACAGGAAAGCCAAACGTGGATACGGCAATTATGTGAGCAAAAAGTGGCGGTTCCTCTTCGTTGTTTAGAGCCGCTAGGCCACCAGCGGGAAGATTATGTTTTCCATGCAGCTTTAAAAACAAGGTATTGCGGTGGATTCCATATCTGCAAATATTAAAAATAAAATAATCTAAGCTTTTATGCTTATTGGCACATTTTCTTACGTTTCCGCCTAATCTCGTATACCTACTTAGTTTTTTAGCTCTTATACTACGAAGTGCTTCCTGAAGCGTCTCGAAAGTGTAATTGTTATAATTATGTGCGTGTTCCAGGCTTTCTAATATAATTATTCTCGTAGCATTACTAAACAAAGAATGACTAGCACAAACTCACCCCCATGTTTTGTTAAGTTTAAATATATCGTGTCACAAAGACATTCTGCTTTTTGTTGCTATTTCAATTGATGTGACGCCAGTGGTTTGATAAATGCAATTCTAAGATTGTAAATACACAAATACTTACTTTATATAGCAGTTCGCACTATGTACATACCAAATCCTGCCTGTTTATTATAGTTTATCATGCAGAAGAGAAAGTATGACAAGAAACTAAAATTTAAGACAAACGTATCGTTCATATAAACCACTCACGAGGCACACGTGCTTCTAAGACAATTAAACATTAGCTTAGTCCGCAACTATATCTGTGCCAACGGCATATCGTCTTCAGATTCAGATTCGGATGGTAAGGGAGCTGAGAATGAACCGGACTAGCAGAAACGGTAGGGTGGTTTTTTAATTTTCGACTTTTCCGTCCTCTTCGAGATCATCTCTAAAATATGGTATAATGTCATCGTCCTCTTCGCTCTCGTTCTGAGAAACGTCGGAATCAGAATCATAAAGAATACGATCGGTGTATTTCAGCTATGTCATCAGAATTTGTTAGGTGAAAATACTTTTTTTTTCAGAAGCCATTACTTGTGTGCTACAAATACAAGAAATAAATTTAAAAATAACATAAGCAATGCAATTGTAACAATAATAATAAAATAATTCAATAAAACTAATATACTCACATGCAAAAACAAAATACTCTTATTCTACTACATTGGGGTACACCAGCACCCCAAGTATCAAGTATCTCCAAAATGAAACACGCACTGCCTGTCACCCAATATCACATGCGAACCGACGCATCGTATGCTGAAACTACTCAGGAGCCCACAAACCGCAGCGCTATATATTTCCGATTAGCTGGATTTTTTAAATAAGGCTGGGGTACAGGTGTACCACAAGTAGCATTCCAGGGTTAATCAAAGTTGAAGCATTAGTCGAAAATAGGATTATTTCAACCCCAGTGGAGTTCCAGTGAATGTTCGGCAAATTGAAATCACCTACCACTTAGTATAGTTTTTAGAATTATTTAGCGCCAGCCCATTGACACTATTCATATGTATTTCATATACTACATCAGTTGGCGAATTAGAAGGAACATATACAGGGTGTTTGGCAAAGAATGGGATACCGATTAGTCATAGATTGCTTACGTTATAATAAATTGATTAAACCTAATATACCTTAGTACACCTTCAGTAAGAAGTTATGCGGCCTTGAAGTTCAATCTTAAATTTTTTTATTTTTTTGTTAATTTCCACAAATGTAGAGATATTAATTTGAAATCCGGTATACATGCTTACTGTTATGTTACTGCACTAATGAAACATTTTTCATAAACTAAACGTGACTGTAAGAGGCACTTTACCAATCTTTGAAAATTTTTATTTAACTCTAACTTTGTTATCTGTAACATTTTTTGAAATATTAGGTTACTATCGGAAAGAGAATTTAAAAGCACAAAAATACTTAAGCCTAAAAGCAACCGTTTACCTTAAAATGCCCATCAAAGGTTTTTGGTTGTCATTAAGACGTGCAATTATCAAGCAGCTATGATCACAAAAACAATGGTCATCTAGTAAAAAACAATGATAAAACAATTAATGACATTAGTGACATAAGAATTTGTTCTTTTATGTTTAAGAAAATGCCGCTGAGGGTGGTTCACAGGACTAGGGTAAAAATTACACTTTCAATTTTATTTGGTCTCACCCCCCCCCCCCCCTTTCGTGACTATAAAAAAAGTGAGTTGACCAAAATTCTAGCAATATCGTTCTAGTTCTAGATTGGAATGCCAAACGAATTCAGATGTTCTCAAATATAACATACAAGGGGTACTTTAGATGCAAAACATGTAATAGAAATCAAATGGTTTTACAATGGTTTTTTTTATTACAATCAGGGTATTGTAGCCGATGTTCCTGCATAACTTGAGGAAGACATTGTTTTTGTTCTTCATCCTTTGTAATTGTTGAAGAATAAGCTTCAATGAGGGCCACGCCCCTCTCCGCATTGTCATTGACCACACGGATGTTTTTTACTATTTCAAGGCCATCCTGATAACTTTTTTGTAGTTCATTCGTCAGGTTTCATTTGAAGGAATTCCATATCAATTCCTAAATGGCTGTAGAAAAAAACAGTGTTCGTAGTCAGGAAGTTGGCTATTGTCATACCATTTATGGGTTCTTGGAGATTTATTATATTTGCCCTCTTTGAGGGTTTGACCTCTTCCCGATTCTAGTGTAGAGCAACGACCATTCTCTCTTGTCCTTCCGCGGAAATACCCATATAAAAAAAAGCAAATGCTACAAGGTGATCGCTAGGATACCAAAGATGTTTCCATTTTTCCAGTGTAATCTGAGACACAGTCAAATTTTTTTCTTCATACTCTTCAAGTTGTAGAAGCTTCAGGTCGTTTCTTGGTGCTTGTAAAAGTAGAGGAGCACCAAACCAATTTTTTAAATATATCCGAATAATAAAAATGCATATAATTAAATAAGAAGAACTTTGGTTTAAGTTTTTAAAAATAGTTTTATTACTTAACACGAACTTCTGGGTAAATCGCTAGCAGAAAGCCAAAACGAATACTGACTTCTGCTATTACAATTGTGCTTATAATTAATGTGGTTATCATCTTATCTAATGTTTAAAGTTTAAACTACTATGAACTAAACTAAGGTTTGGAGTTTAAACTGTCTTGCAGAACAATATTACTCATAAGTGTTTGCGAGTCGAAAGTCGTTTACAATTTGAATAATATTTACTGTTTATTATTGATATGAGGTTATTCATTAGTGATTAGCCCGTGTCTATAGATTATAGTTATATATAATTCGTCCATCCTTTAAAGAAGAACGTCCTCGTTCTTTGTGTTTGGTGGTATTGTTGACATCGATATGGCTTCATCTTGTTGTTTGGTTTTGAAGAATACCTTTATCTTATTTCTAAGTAGAAATATTATAACTAATACAGTACAAAATGAAATTAGAAGTACAATAGTAATTGAAAAGTGTGTTATATGAAATACAGGATTAACATTAGTAATATTTTTAAGTGATTTAGTTTTTTCTTTTAAACTAACGAAATCATGTAAATGTTTTGTTTTTAAATGTACAACCACATTAGTTTTATAATTTATATAGTTTAAAATTATTGTGATGTATTAATTTTGTAGATACACCTTCAAAAGCCTTACCGTCTAATATAATTTTACAATTTATTACTGAAATTAACAAAAAATTTTCCTTAACACTAGTGGGATATACTTTATTGTTGCATTCTTCAGTTACAGTAATCGGTGATTTAGAAGAAAGTAAAATTAAACCATTATCTAACTGAGTATATAATTTATGGTTACTACTAACTAGAGCATGTGTACAATTTTTAAGTTTTGACAGTAATAAGCATTTATTTATTTTTGGACTTTGTAAATAAATTGTTTCGTTAATCACACGTTTGCATTTCTCGTCAGTCCATAGTTCATCTTGTGCACCTTGCAGATATTTGTAGGGAGGAATTAAAATTTTATCTTCTGAATTTGGAAAGGGATAAATTCGAGAATATTGTTGTAAGGACTCATTTAGGGTAGGAAAATACATTATGCAAGTTATCGATTCATTAATCTAAATAACTTGAAATTTAGAAAATTCTATTATTGTTATCATATGATTCAAGTCTAATTCAGGTGATTCTGATGGCTTATAGATATTTTTCAAGTGATCAATAATTTCCATTAATTCATCATTCGTAATAATTTCCAAATTAATTATTCCGGTAGTAGCAAAAGAAATGGTTCTTTCAATACTACGAAGAATGTTAAGTAATTTGAGACTTACGTATTGATTATATTGGAGAGATAATTGAGTATTGACTATGCTGCTTCTTTTCTTAAAAATTCAGATTTATCGAGCTGTACTTTCAAATTATATTCTCTAAACTTTTGAAAAATTAATTATAGATGATTTATGTGTTCGTGCAAAGATTTTGAAAAAACAACATCATCCATGTATACAAAACAATTTTTATAGATGTGTTCTTTTAGAATATTATCCATAACACGTTGGAAGGTACTTGCGGCATTACGGAGTCCAAAGGGCATTCGAAGATACTCATAATGTCCATTATCTACGCTAAAGGCGGTTTTTTCTATGGATTTGGGGTCCATTTCTTGTTGGTGAAATCCTTGTGCTAAGTCAAGTGTTGAAAAATAACTACATCTACCTAAATTACTTATCTAAAATTTCGTCAATGCGGGGCAGACGATATTTATCTTCTACTGTTTTTTCATTAAACTTTCGGTAATCTATAACTAAACGCCATTTTTTCTTACCGCTTGCGTCTAATTTCTAAGGTACTATCCAAATCGGAGAGCTATATGGTGAAATACTAGGTCTTATAATTTTGTTGTCTAAGAGTTTTTTTTTTATTTGAGTTTGAATTTCGGTTTTTGAATGGTATGGGTAACGATAGGATTTTGAAAAGACTGGGTCTTCATCTTTGGTCCTAATTGTATGTTTTACAGCATTAGTAAATGACAAATCACATTTTTCGTTGTAAAATATATCTCGAAACTTTTTACAAAGAGTACTAATTTCGACTTTTTCTTCCGGATTTAGATGATCTTTTCTAATTATTTTTGTAATATCTAATTCTTGAACGTTTGATGTTTGTTTACCTAATTCAAAATTATATAGAGGTTGAACCTTAATGTGTTGGCGAAAATTTATGTCTACGTTTTGAACTTCTTGCAAGGGAATTGTACAAACACCATTTTTTGCGTGTCTACTGGTATTTTAATATAACTTCTAATGTTCTGTTTAACAGAGGAGAGATATTAAAAACACCAAACCTTCCCCATGTATCACATTTAATAAATGCTAGGTTAATACAGCAGCGACATGTTTCGACTAAAAAGTCATCATCAGGCTAAATGTTAAAACAGTAGTTTAAAAGATAAAACCATAATTAAGCAAATCAAAGTTGAACCGTGAGGAGGTGCATGTGTTAAACCATATGTGTCAAGTCACATGGAAAATTACGGACCTAGTCGGTCGTGAAGGCGCAAATTACATGGGGAAAATCTTAACAAACTAGTTAAAAATAATTAAAACATATTTAAGGCATATTTAAAAACAAAATTGAACTATCATGCTTCGTGAGGCGAAGTAAGAGAGAATTCTCTGTGATATACAACCCCATTTTGAGTTACCAATGGATCCTTTTGTTGTTCTGTTTAACAGGTTTAAAATTTTGGGGGTTTAATTCAAAGAAAAAGGTAATTTTCATACCTTTAATTTCTAAGTTTTGATGATCATAATCGATCTTTGCACCTAGATTCCTAAAATCTTCACTACCTAAAAGTGCGTCGAATCTATCATGCCATTTAAACACATTAAATTTGATGTTTTCGTTTATGTTATAATTTTCCAATAGAGGGTAATCTATATTCCAGTCATCATTAACAACTTGATCTAAAATTTTTAATTGAAAAGGTTTTCTGAAAGAATGATTTTAAATAAGCGTTAGCAATTTCAGGGTTCATTATGGAATTAGAAGCGCCTGAGTCGATTAATATTCTAAGATTGAATTCGGGTATAGTAATGAATGGTAACTGTGGTTTACTTAAGATTGCTTTTAAGTCAATGTTTGTTCTGTCGAGGCTTTTATGGAAAATTTTCATATTGATAGTTTTGATCATTATCTAATGCATTGGGCATAATTTCTTCATAATTAATCTCGAAATCGTGTTCAAAGGAATCATAGCAATTTTCATCATGGTCAGGGTTTTATTCACAGTTTTTTGGTTGTTCTATATTATGCAGTTTTTCAGCAATAAAATTTGGAGGATCTGTTCTTCGGAAATAATTAGACTGTGTTTGGGGAACTTGATTTTTATTAGTTTGTACAGTATTACGGGTATTTACTGACAGTAGTAGGTTTATAATCTGTTTTTTGACCAAAAACTTGAGAATTTGTACAAATCTTTTGAGGAACATTTCTAGTTTGAATGTTAATCGGACCACGAGAGAACTGATTTGAATTTTGTTGAAAATGTGAACCATGAGTAGGTTGTTGATAATTAAAGCGAGGAAATTGGGTTGTTTGTTGGTTTACAAAGGATGAGAATTGCCTATTTGGCACATGTATATGTACATTGTGGGTTTGTTGTATTTGTCTGAGAGGTTTTGTAGCTTGCTTGCTTCGAATGAAATTTAGAAAGTTTACTTGCTGTTGGTGGTTATCATAATTACGTGGGAGAGTGCGTCTTCTAAAGAGGTCATTGTTTTATTTGAGCTAAATGATCGGTATGGTTCGAAAAGACCAGCACAAAATGCATTTTGGGCTCTTGTTTGGTACATTTCGGTTTTAAAAACTTTGAAACTAGCGTCTTCTTCTCTAATACTAATGTGTTCTAAAATCTGTTGCAGTTTAGATTTTACTCTTTCATAATATTGTTCGTAATTTTCATTTTGAAATTGGTAACAAGTAATTAAATCATTTTCCAAAAGCGTTTCGTTGCTTTGGTCTCCAAAACGATTTATTAGCGTTTTTAACTTGTTTCCAAGTTACGCAATTTGAAACAATTATAGTCTCATGGGCAGAACCAACTAATTTTGAGCAACATAGTTCAAATATTAATTTATTGGTAGAGCAATGCTCTTGACCTTCAATATTAATCTTATAAGTATCTATGAATTTTTCGCATTGTTGAATATAATACGATAGATTTATTGAGCCTCCTTCGTAGGTAGGAACAATTTCTCTAGCTAAATTTAATTCGGAAAAGTTTACAGCCATTTTATTGCCTGATTTTAAATTTGAATCACTATTTGTATTTTTATTGTGCACTTTTCGTATTGGTGATCTGGATCGATCTCTTGATTTGTTCATAAGATGATTTTTATAAATAATAACTTGCAATATTGTATAAAAATAGGAAGTATGAAAAAAAACACTTACAAAACTACGGGTGCCAATAACATTCTACGAGATGCCTAGCGGATTGCCTTGTAGAAACTTCTGTAGGTGAAGGTTCCTTTGGGCCGGGTTGTCCAGTGGCAACTTACTGCAGCGGTTGATCCTCGATTTTCGTTTAAGTGAAGTCCTTCAGGCAGATGGAAGTCTTTCAGGCTTGGTCCAGGAAAATGTGCAGGAGTCTCCAGACGGTTTCTTCTTTGATTGCCAATAAAATATTAAAATATACCGGTTTGAATTCCGTTTGACAATCCTGTTCGCAGCGCCAATTATATAAGAAGAACTTTGGTTTAAGTTTTTAAAAATAATTTTATTACTTAACACGAACTTCTGGGTAAATCGCTAGCAGAAAGCCAAAACGAATACTGACTTCTGCTATTACAATTGTGCTTATAAATAATGTGGTTATCATCTTATCTAATGTTTAAAGTTTAAACTACTATGAACTAAACTAAGGTTTGGAGTTTAAACTATCTTGCAGAACAATATCACTCATAAGTGTTTACGAGTCGAAAGTCGTTTACAATTTGAATAATATTGACTGTTTATTATTGATAGGATGTTATTCATTAGTGGTTAGGCCGTGTCTATAGATTATAGTTATATATAATTATATGTCTCTAAGGGCTTTTTCTTCCTGTAGGGTTAGCATAAACTGTCCACAAAACATCCATAACTTGAGGCTGTATGGGATCTTAGCCATCCATCTAGCCTGATGCAGAGCTCCTGGAGAACGAAATCGTACACCAGGGGAGGGGTTCCTCCAAGGAAAATTATAACAAGCTCAAGCATTTCTCTATAATCCTCACGCGGCTGGATTACCTGCAGAATAAAACAAAGGTGTTGACTTACTTAAGAAGGATTCATTAATACAAATTAGATAATAAAATAGCCATTAAAACATTACGTAACTTACCTCAAGTTGTTTCTCTGCAAACTCCATTACACCCTGAATTTCATCCTGGATGGCTGCACACATCTCATCATTTTGTACACCAGGCTCATATTTCGTATGATCAATCTTTGACCAAAATTGCTGAAACCGTTTGAACAAGCGTACATCCGGTCCACAAGATGATACAGTGCATTTTGTGAATACGGCAGCTAATACAATTTCTAGCATATGGTGTCTGCAGGCGAAATGCAACAGAGTTCTTCCCAACTTATTTTCCAGCATAAAAGAGGCTCCAGATTTTGTGCCAGTATTGCTTGCTGTCGTATCGAAGCACATTCCCCAAATCTGGTCAGAAACCCCCTATTTGTCCAGGAGTTTTGCAACTGCGTTCGCCTGAGCTTGTCCAGTTCCTGATATTAGTTTGGGAACACCCAATAACTACTGATCTTTAATGTGTGGTCCAGATAAAATAACAGGAAGGCGTTTCATAATTTCTTTTCCAGACACGTCTTGCACCCGGAATCGAAATATTATCATCGCCATGATAACTACTGTGTGAGCTGAGGTCTGAGCTTGTTCTCAACACGTCACTGACAAACTCACTACAACTATTAGTGCATTTTCGTTGTTCTTTACGTTCACGTCTAAGCTGGTGTCCCTTCTTCCTCTTTTCAGATTTACATTCTTTTAGATGTAAAACTTTGTCTGTTTCGATCATGCAGCCACGTCATCCCTTTTCTCGCTGCGCTAACAAGAAGTCTCGGTCTTCTTCAATTTTAATTAGGGTGAGTGCATCCGCAGCTGCTATATCAAATAAATCCTCTAATGTAACAATAAAATTTCGTTCTTTAGAACGTTGAGTTGCACTTTTTCTTTTGGAGCTTACTACCTAGAATTTCACTTTCCTCGGACCCAATTAAGTATATTGTCGTGTTACTTCTAGTTGCAGTTGCCATTTTTTAACATTGTCAAAACACAACACAATATAACTACCTGCTATAACAGCTATCAACTACTGACTGCGCACGCCGTAAGCGCTAAGTACAAATACGAAACGCCCCCTCTATAATGCTTCCATAGTGAATGCGCTTGCGCGACCTCTAAATGTTAATGCATTTGACTGAAATTTTGCACAAAGTATTTTTATACATATTGTCACCCAACGACAGGGTGAGATAAAAACAATTATGATGTTTGTTTTTTTGGACCACCCTAATGCTGCTACATAACGAATTCTCCAATGCTGAAAGGTTCGTTATGTCGCAGCAATTTCGTAAGCACAAAAGACAAAAAACCGATGTCACCAACGTCATTAATTGATTTGTTGTTGTCGTTTACTAGATTACAAACATTACCCATTGTTTTTGTGATCATGGCTACTTGATAATTGCACGTCTTAATGACAAGGCGTTTTAAGGCATTTAAGGTAAACGGTTGCTCTTACGCCTATGAACTAAGAGTACATTATTATTGTGTATTTTAATTCCCTTCCAGATCTCTCTCTCTTAAGTCGTTGTTCGCTTTCGAACGTCGTGACCCATTTCTGCATCAAAAATATGTTAATGCCCGCCACGCATCTCTGGCTTGGCTGGTTTCTTCGGTGGTTTCTTGGATGGTTCCTTCTTCGGTCTTTTTCTGTTCGGGTGGTTCTTGTTCGTTTTATCCATTTCATTTATATGTATACAAATAATTTTGGTGTTGGCTCAGATAATAACCTAAAATTTTAAAAAATTACAGATAACGAAGTTAGAGCTAAAAAGTTTTGAAAGATAGGTAAAGTGCCTCTTACAGTTAAATATAGTTTATAAAATTTTTCCTATTACTGCAGTACATAATAGTAAGTACGTATACCAAAATTCAAATCGATATCTCAACATTTGTGGAAATTAACAAAAAAAAAACTTCAAGACCCTATAACTTCTTACTGAAGTTACTTTGTACTAAGGTATATTAGGTTTAATCGATTTATTATAACGTAAGGAATCTATGACTAACCGGTGTCCTATTCTTTACCGAACATCCTGTATAACGCACAAGTTAAGGTACCACCTGAAATTATGATTTGCACGCAAATGTTTTCATTCATGGTTTCCCATTCGACTCCACGAATACATTTGATGTGTTTTCACGCAGCCATTAATAATACACCACCACCCGACAATTTAGCCGCCTGCTGAAGGTCTGCATTCCTCCGAAATACAGTAAAATTTTCATCGAACAGCTGAGCATGGAATATATCCGCTGATAGTCAAGTCTCAGTTATACAGATTAGAGTACCTATATAAAATAAGAGTAAGGCAAACGATGACATTTGGGGATCCAAAAAAATGAAGTTTGTCGGAAATTTCATAGTTAACTACGTTACTTTGTTATTGTGTAGTTGCACATATTTTATTGACTATTCAACACTATAATATATAAGCCAATCACATTGCAGACATTTGCTTTTTTCAACCAATAACAGCAGTATATCACTGAATATTGGGCACCATGCAAAATATTCACAAAACAATGTACGTACTCAAAAAATAAATAGCCTTGTTGCGAACTATCGCTTAGCAACGATGTTCTGTCCTTAGTGATATCGCTAGGTTACGTAACACTAAACACCAACAAACTGTGTGGCTTGTTTTAAAAATTTTAAAATGCTGTGTTTTGGAAGTATTCCGCTGAATTTAATTGAGAATGAATAATTATATTAATTGTTGGATTATTTTTCAATAAAGTTAATCGTTATGTATTAATATTGTTAAATAGTCGTCCCAAATACCACTCGAAGTGGATATATTTTTTTTAAATATTTTGCCATTTCCATAGAAATTATTTGCAAATTTCACTCAACAAAATCACATTTAAATGTCACTCGCCTTCGGCTCGTGACATTTTTGATGTGATTTTGTATCGTGAAATTCAAACGCAATAATTTACATGGAAACGACAAAATATTTGTCAAAAATATATCCACTGCTTGTGGTATTACCCTTGATTATAGTTCTCCTTTTATGAAATTTATTGATACAACATAAGCAAAATTTATACAATTTACTTCATATACAATAATCTACTAGGCATTTTATATTGTTTATTCAAATTTAAACTACAGTTACGACTTTTGTTGGAACACTTACATTAATTATACTATGCCACTTAATACGTTAAAGAGACATGATAAAAACATGAAATATAAATGAGTAATTAACGAAACTGAATGTGTTATGTACGTATTAGAAAATGCAAATAATAGAGAATAGAGACAAACATGTGGAGCATCTGCTAAAATAGTATATTACATACCGAGGTGGAAAGTGTTTCATTCCTGTCGAGAGATTAAGCAGTGAACCGAGACGCGTAGCGTCGAGGTGAACTTTATCTCGAGACAGGAATTTAACTTTTCGCCATGGTATGTATACTATTTTATTCGCAACCACTTTATTCTAAACAATAATTGGAAAAATTATTATATTTTGATACGACAGGTTGTGACGCGTATGAATGGATGAACGAGATTGCCAGTGTCCCTACCTACACAGCGGTCGGCAATTGATTCACTTTTCCGACCGGTTGGAAAGTTACAAGTTGGGAATAGCTCATTTTCCAACTTTTTAAAAGTCAGTAATGATCTTATTACATATATGGTTGGGAATAATAGTAGATTATGCAATGAGGGAGAGAAATGCGTTATTTTGCTGAGGTACAATTTCAGACTCGAGGGCGAAGCCCGAGAGTCAGAAATTGCACTGAAGCAAAATAGCATTCTCTCCGAGTTGCATATACTATTTTTTTCACGTTGCAGGAAGATTTAAAACGAAAACCCGTTTTTTTAAACGTCATTTGTTGACATTTTAGTTACAATTATTTTAAAATTAGTAGCCTTTGGTAAATTTTAAAGTTGGTGGCACTGTAAGTCATTATGACAAGATCTCACAATTATGTCAAATTCGAGGTTAGTAGCTTAGGTTTTGCGTCAGTTTATGTCAAAACTGACGCGAAACCTAACCTAATAACCCCGAATTTACCATAGATACGGTAACATTTTTACTTTAGTCCCTAGGGGCTAAAGTAATTACTTCTGTCCCTAGAGATTAAATGAGCTACTTTAGTCCCTGAAATAAGTGACTAAAGTGCCAACTTTAGTCCCGCAAGTGCAAAAAATATATTTTTTGTTCATCTTTGAATGGATTGTTAATGAAATTGGTTATTTGCAACATTTTCCCGCAATAATTCCTAAATTTCTCCACATGCCTTGATTGCAAGCGCCTATGTCTTATGTTACCGAAACAATATTTAAAGCTATGTTTGTAGCATGTTCCACGATTTTAATTAGAATGTCCGCGACTATTGAGCTGTTAGTGCTTTCTGACGTAAAGTAGTAAGCCAACGTTTGCTTCCAACTATAGTTGCGATACCTCCTACAAATAATAAAGAATATTAAAAACCTAAGATTGTTCTAATATTTTATTAACCTAACGCGAAAACTAAAGCTTTAGAAGCAAACGATTGTCCTGATTTGGCATTATTACACCTCCCGTAAAAGAATTCGTGGCCACACAAAAGTCCATACTCTTTCTTATTTCCACTTCATCTAAAGTAAGCATACGGTTTTTTTCGAAAATTATGTTATAGTTTGCAATTGAGGCAAAATTTACCCAACATGATTATTGGTATAGCTGTTTTTTTAATAATTTTATTCCATTTTCGCTAACCTCGCACTGATCATTGCCGAAATGCTTTTCACAAATTCTTAGTCTTTGGAACTACAATTTTCCTTGCTGATCTTGTTTAGCCAAATTCTGTTCCGCAAACCATCCTTTGGAATACTATCTAAGAAGACACCATTTTCAGAACGGTTCTTGCAACTGTGGACAGAGCAACCAGTCATGCTAAAACGAAATTATTGAAAATAGGTCAAGGGAAAAAGAACATTGAAAAATTACATGATTAACAAAATTATGTGCGAAAAAAACCTCAAATTTCGCCACTTATTTTACAAATTGATTACGAACTGCGTGTTTTTCCTAACTTTGACAAGTTTAATGTCAGTTGAATGTCACCAATTACAAACAATCAAAAACTTGTCGACTAAAGTACGTTTTTTTCCTATAAAAATTTTCAAGGCCAAAGAATTTAGGGTTTATGTTGGCATAACTTGGATTCCTTTAAAAAATATATGTTGGTAGAATTTGTTTTAGTAACTTTTTAAAACTAAAAATTGGTGGGAAATTTAAAATCTGGCATTAAAGTTCTATGTACAGTTGTGTTCAAATAAATCTGGAACAATGTTTTTTTCGTATGTAGGTTTAATTAAGAATTGAAGAATATCTGCATGGATTTCCTGCTATCTGAAAGAGTTACAGTAGACTTTAACAGGTAATGAAATCTGTAACTCTTTCTGATAAGAGAAAATCCATGGAGATATTCTTCAATTCGTCTCTCAACCTGTATGTGAAAAAAACACTGTCCCAGATTTATTTGCAGACGACTGTACATCAAAAGCTCTTGCTAATCTTTCGTCAACGTCTTCTTCTGGTGTGTTAGGATGCAGATCCAACAGTTCCTCTGCACACTTTACATTTAATTTTAAAAGATTCCGTTTTTACGCGTATTCAGTTTCAAAATAGAAAAGCTGACAATTTAATTTTAAATGTCAAAATGACACAAGTCGTTTGGAGAAAAACCTGACAAAAATAAATTTTCTAATAATTTAAAAAAAGCAGTTTTGCCAATTTTATCTTGACCTTGAAAATTTTTATAGGAAAAAAACGTACTTTACTTCTCAATCGCATCTATTGTACATGCATAGGGATCCAACCAATCAAATACCGTTCCTGCATTTGTCGTACTCTTATCCTACTTATTATATAGGTACTCTAATACAGATCATACCACTCCCTCTAACATCAACCAATGAAAAACGGCAAAATGCATAGTTACGCATGTACCAACTTTTTATAATACATAGCAACTGTGATAATCGTATACCTTCCTGACTAATAAGTGACAGTCACATGCCTTCACAAACATCGCGTTATCTGCTGTCAGTACAATTGCCATAACAACCACATTAATTGTATTTTTAATATTTATAAATAACTCGTGATATAGTCTAGCCGAATGCAACTCGTGTCTTATTGATTATCAAATAATTTCTGTTTCCACTCGATATATCTCGTGTAAACAGAAATGATTATTTGATAATCAAGAACCCAGTAGTTTCATTATATATGATAATGTCACTTGTAGTAGAAGAACATTGTTGAAATGTTTTATCGGACCTTTTCCACTGTTTAAGGTGTTTATCACACGACGTTTCGGGAGTTTTTGATCTACTTCCGTCTTCAGGTGTTCCTGGCTAGTCCTGAGAAGGATTGATATTGTACGTCTTTATACGTAACAGTCATGCCTACCCCGGAATTTGGGGACCGCTGATTGCTGTGATGACTAGTCTGTCACTCTTACCACTAGGCCACCAGCGCGGTTATATATTTTAGTTATAAACTTATATATATATCTTACCGCTGTATCCTTCTCAGGACTGACCAGGAACATCTGAAGACGGGAGTAGATCCAAAACTCCCGAAACGTGTGATAAACACCTTAGACAGTAGAAAAAGTCCGATAAAACATATCATAATAGACCACTGCCAAAAATAACATCATCCAGAGAACAATATTGTTGAAGAATTCCGTAGTTTTTGATTTCAATCCTCGGCAATTTTGATAGTATATGCTGAGAGGCGCCAGTGATAAATATAAATATTAAGTCGTAAATATCATTCTAGTAGAGCATTACTGCAGAGTTATAAGCGTGGCTTCATTGCTGATAAGTATATTATGTGATCCATAATTTTTTTTAGACTTAAACTTGTCCGTTTTTTACCCAATTGTATTTATAATTCTTAGCACAAGTTTCGCTTGCCATATGTAGCAGTTTCTTACTTTTCTGAGTTAGATGCTCATTGACGTATACAGAAGCACCCGACCCAACTGCTGCGGCCTTATTTTTTCTTGCCTCGACAATTATTTTTTCCTGCAGTAACCAAGATTTAAGTTTGACAATAATGCTCTTAGGTTTTCTGGAATTTATTTATTTATTTAATTCGCACTCAGCCAACAGCCGTTAGGCCAATTATAGGCGTCGCTGTGCAGTTATGAGGACTTCCAACCCCACTAACGACTGTCATGATGTTGTATGACCGCCGGGACCAACTTTTTTCCGTGATAGCCGTACCACGAGGTGTCGAATACGATGACAGGTGACGATATCTGATATAACCATCGGAACGTTTGATGCTTTGGCAACATTTAATACGGTGTTAACGATATTCTCACCAGCCAGGATGCCCTGTATTTTATTATTATTTTTTCTCGAGTACTGTTTCAGACAATCAATTTTATTAGTTAGCGTGGCTATTTCACGTTTAAATTCAAGGTTCTCAGCTTTAGTTGATTAATAATGGCTATTTTTTCCGAAAAACTGTTAATTAATAACTGAAAATCAGTGATTTTACCAGAACAGAAATTTACAGATGTTTCAAGGCTATCAAGTTTCATATTGACGACCTGCAAATTACGACAAATGTAGGCAGAGGCGTCAGATTGTAACTTATTAATAATTATCGCCGTCGATTGCCAATCAGTGCTGTCATCAACGACAATCGCATTAGAATCTGAGTTCAAACGGCAATCACTACATTTCCAATACCCACCTATCGTTTTCAGTACTCTCATGTTGGAAGGGGCCAGTCCCACCCATCGCGCATGAAAGAAACTGCCACGTGGACCACTACAGAGCAGGCCATGAGACTTGGTGGTGACTTTTTGTGTACGCTTTGCACATATAGACATTATCGCTGATGTATTTACTAAATATTATATTTAAAATATGAAACTTCTAAACATTCACCAAAAATAAGACGATTTTTGATAGTAGCGGTTACAACAACACCTTTAGTCATTTTGTTGGCTCTGCTTAGTGGCGAACAACTTTTCTCATAATGTTCCATTTGGTTTCTATACATTTTCATCATGTATCTTTCAACATTCTTCTGTAACTTGCCAATTTTTCATTCAGTCTGCTTAAGTTGCTCTGTGGCGCTTAATTTTTTTTCGACCTGCAGTTTTCTTACTCGTGGATGGTCTCACTACTGCTTGTTGAATTACTTTTTGATCAGAGTCAGTTTCTGGTGGAGAATTTTCTGTCAAGTAGTTTTTAACTAGCTTTTGTTGCTTTATACTACTCCTATATTTTCGACTCGCTTCAGTCCATTTTTGTTACTTTCCTCTTTTCTCTAATGTTCATTTGTTGAATACCTTTTACTACACCATGACCATCTATATTAAATGTACAAGTACATTATGGCCTACACATAAGGAACACCTCCTACGGCCACCTACTATGAGAATTTAAAAGCATTTAGTGTGTTTCTTAGCTCAAAATGTCAAAATCGGACGTTTAAAAGGTTAGATGCACCGTGAAATCTCAGTTTATTGTTTTTGTTGAAATTTAACACAATATCTAATAAATCAATACACAAATTAAGTTTATCTGTGGAAGTTTTAATTAATACAGAGAAAGTTAACAAACAAAACTAGTAGGGTAATGTTATGTACGTTTCAGTATTAATTGATATATGTCTCTAGGCGTTCCCTATGTGCAGGCCATTGTATTTAATTTAGTCGGCCGTGACTACACCTTGTTCTTTTTTGAGTCTATATCTTTCTGTATCTTTTCGTAGTTTTTCTTCTTTTTGTTCATCAGTCATCTTGACTCTATGCTTATTTTTACCCTTTCACGGATACGGTTTCTTTCTCGTCTCAATGAAGCGTCAGATAGATATTTCTTTTGATTCGGGGATTGAATAGCGATGATGTCTTTGCCTGATTGGGATTTGCCTTTGTTTTTTCTTTCTGTCGAATTTATTATTAGTAATTGCTTCTTCATGTGGGTGGTCTCTTTCGGGTTTATAAATTTTATCTAAATATTCTCCATTTTCTGCTGTACTTTTGATTTCCTAATTCACTTCTGATTTCTTTAGAATTTTAACTCTTCCTTTTCCTGCTCTCCATGCTTCACCTTCTTTAAATTTCTAGTTCTTACTTTCTCTGCTTTCCTTGCTTTATGTTCTAGTTGCCGCTTCGCCAAATATGGTTCATTGTCTCTTTTAAGTTTTCTTTTCAAATTACATATCTTATCCGAATCCAACTTATCATAGCTGATAAAAGCACAGCATCAAAATTTCACTTAACTCCAGTAATATATTTTTTTAGATTAAACTGTCATTTCGGTAACAATGCATCATTTCGGTAACAACTGTGTAAAATAATTAGCGTTACCGAAATGACGAAACCGACTTTAAAGACCACCTATTCTCTTGGCGGTTGCCATGGAAGCAAAAAATTTTGAGGTTATGTGACGGAACATCAATGAACCGTGGCTCAATTATTTAAAAACTAGATCAATTACAAAAATTACCCAAAATATGCGTGTCCGAAATGGTATTCAATAAGAGTACTGGTGCAATAGGCAGACTTTCTTGTATTTTACTAAAATTTAAAAAAAATAAGAAAAACTTACGTGTTTCGTGATGATACACTAGACACTGTCGTACTTTCTTACGCACGCTCACGTTCTTCCAAGGCTACTAACCAAGGTTGGCTCACTAAATATGTTCTGTTACCGAAATCAGGTGACAAGCTTGGGACAATGTTGTTTACAAAATTTCAAAATAAAGACAAATCATAATAAAAAAATATTTTCTTTTGATTTCTAAGGCTTTTGAGGTAGAAATAAAAACTGTAAAACTAACTGATTCCAATAAGTTTGGCAACACACATTGCAAACAGCTTAAAAATCGTGGTATATGGGACAGTTACCGAAATGACGTTTTCCAACTTTGCAATGCGAAATTTACTATTGATGTTTATTAAATACCATATCAAAGATTTTGAACCAATAAAAGAGAAGTCTGGAATGATTTAAAAGTATTTGTCAATAGATTATTGTGGGCTATAATAAAAATATATGCATCGAACAAGTATGTAATGTCACACTAAAAAATCAAATGCAAACACAATTCATAGAAAAACTTGAAATGTAACCCAAAAAATAAAATAGAAAACTTGCGCCCTAAAAAATGAGTCTTTCAGAAAACTATTAATTATTAAATATTGTTCTAAATCCTCCATTGTTAAATTTTGTCGCCTTTCACTTAAAATGTTCTTATATGTAGAAAAACTCCTTTCCATGTCAAGACTACTTACTGAAGCATATTTTAAATTTGCTACAATAGTCGGATCAACCTCAAAATCTTCTGCAATTTCGCCTGCCAAAATTGTGGAAATTTTATCTAAAAGTGTATAGCCTTCTTTTTTGGAAAAAAACCTCCTTGCATTTAGAAAGAACTATTTGACCAATTCGCCCAGGTACTGCACAAACAGCATCTTTGAAATTATTAACAAAACTTTTTTTCGCAAGGTGCTTTAATCGGGAACGTGCATGTGACAATACTTATCCAAGAACATTTTGAAGGAACTATTTTGTCATTTTTTCAGTGGTATGTTAGATTTTGCAAAGAACGAAATTAAACTGTGCTTGTTCCCTGTTACCTGAAGTAGATGCAAACGAAGGCACAATCGTCTCGTTTTGGCTAATTTTTATACTTCATTAATGGTTCTTGATGAAAAGTGGTTTTTACATGTGGAATGACGTATTTTTGTGGCGATGAATATAAAATTTTAGAACTTAAATCATTTTAAAGAACTTTATAAACTCTTGCCGTCTTAATACAAGCTTTGCAAAATAATTTTTTCTATAGCACATGTTAAAGTGTGCTTTTATCAACTCAAAACAAAAGGTCAAGTTTTACTTTAACAGCAAGGGTAGATAAAGTAGCACTTTAACATCAAGGATAGATAAAGTAATTTAATTTTCTAACTTTTGTTTAAATTAAATATGACAGCTGCGCATTATCGTAGCAACCCAATCTAGCTACTGAAATTTTTAAATGTGATTGACTGTCCTTATTTTCTTTTGAAATGGTTAAAGTTCTTGCTATAGAAAAAAATATTGTATTATACACGACGATAAAGTTATTTCTATCCACTCTTGAATCATTAACGTCTCGACTTCGTCTCGACGTTAAACGATTCACTCGTAGATAAAATTTAAGTTTATCGTCTTGTATAATAAATTACTATTATTTTCATATTTTAATTCATTATGGCCTCTGACGGAAGGATGATAGGCGTATAACTATCTCCAGATCGGCCGTATCGCTCTTGTCTGTATTTATTTTGAATTAAAATCATACAAAATGAGGAATAACCGAGTATTCTGCGCGTGTGTGTTAACTAAAATAATTCAAGGGAATACCTGAGTTTTTTTAAGAATTCCCAGAAAATTATTTGATTATAAAATGAATTTTGCGGAAAATAAATGCAAAAAACTGAAAACCTAAAAATAAGTACTTATAAGCACAGTAATCCAAAATATTCATAAAAAGGTAAAAAAAAGCAAAAAAAGCATAAAAAAGTTAGCGTTAAATACTTCAATTTCCTGCAATTCGTAAACATTTTTAGAAATCATTTTCCTGCTTTTAATATTCAGGATAAGCTTAAAAAATCCGCTCTCTACTTATCAGTTATATTTATTTCATTTACTAGCCTATTCTGTAAGCTTTTCGTTAGCTCTTAACGAATCGTTATATCCGAAATTTCGTAAAGTGAGCAAATTCGTATTCAGTAAACCCCACTTCGTTAACAAATTCGTAATACCTTCGGTATGTTGTTCGTTGCGGCTAAGGTTCCCGTACGATACTCTTTGCCCTGTAGTTATGAGTTTAACGAATTCGTAAAACGGCCCTATACACCTTGTATCCGGTAGGTACATTGGTAAACCACGACATTTTACAATTTCTTTACAAATATAAAAAACATGTTATGTACTGCCAAAATAATACCTAATTTTAAAACATTTCATATTTACTCACAGCCCACTTCTTCTGTTGACATGGCAATGGCTATCTTGAATTTTTGAGCCCGTGCGTGCATGTCATCGATCCGCCTTTTAGTAAGGTTTTCGGTACGAACATTTGAAAAATATAAAACTACTCTTTTTTCAATAAAATAATGATTAAAATTGCTTTTGCTAATAATATAGCTTCATGTATTGCTATAGCCGTACATTTTTTGTTTTAATATTTCATAATTTCCATGAACAATAGCAAAACCTATAATACGTCGGGGTACTTTGTGTTTTCAAGTTCTGCTCAGGGAATTAACACGTACGCATGGCGCTTTTTAAAACGACTTATTTGTTATAGTGGCTTTGACAGGTGTTGACAGTGACACATAGTTTAGTTTTGCATTTTAAAATCCGTTGTTTTCATAACGAACATTGCGAACAAGTTATACTGTCGTTTTTCCACTGCTACAAATTACTTTGCGGAAGAGTTTAGTTGCTGGAAACGTATGGGGAACTCTAAGCTAAAATGTCGACCGCCTTGCCTAGAAAGTCAAAAGAGCTTGTTGCCGCTTTGATAAGCTATTTTGAACGAGAAAGAGACAACGGTGGTGCACTTATACCGCTAACTGTTGTGAGAGAAGTAAGTAATTTACACCTGTAATATAATAATTCGTAATATAATGACCATCTTTCTAATGGTTTGGTGTAACAGAGAGTTGCCAATGCTTTAAATTTAAGCATACGAACAGTCTGTTCTATTTCGCAGACCTGCAAATCTGGTGAACTTCTACGTAGCCCTAAAAAAACAAAAAACCGAGACAAACTTGCAAGTGATGTCGAAGATTTCGATCAGGTTGCGAATCGTAATGCTGTATACACCATGGTTCAAAATAGTAGCCGAAAAACGCCGCCTCAGGCAACGATGGCAACTTACCAGATCGGACCTCGACAAACGAGAGTATAATAGGACCAGCAAACATCTAAAAAAAAACTCGTTAGTCAACATAAAAATCAATGAATACAGAACAACCTTGAAAATCTCAGCGCAAACTAACAGACTACACGCTTTGGAAAGCAACGCGAGAAATAAAAAACAACCCCACACGTAGCTCTTATCCAACAGGAAGACGGTAGCTGGGCTCGCAGCAACAAAGGAAAGGCCCATGCCTTTGCTGAACATCTCACCAAAGTGTTTACACCCTTCCCTTGTCAGCTAACGGACGAAGATCCAAAGATCAACACAAAGAAATCTTCAGGATATGACCTGATCGCTGGGAAAATTATCAAACAATTACCAACTAAAGCTATACAAGCCTTTACACATCTGTATAATTCTATCCTCAGAATCCGGCACTTCCCAAGTCAATGGAAAACAACGCAAATAATCATGATTATGAAAACCACCAACGGAAATTACATCATAAAGGCCCATAAGCCTACTCCCCATTCTGTCAAAGGTCCTTGAAAAATTTATTCTGAATAGATTAATGCCAATTTTGGACGACCAAGAACTAATCCCTAACCATCAATTTGTCTTCCGTAAACAACACGGTACCGTGGAGGAGGTGCACAGAATAACGGACAAGATATACAGAGACTTGGAAGGAAAAAGATACTGTTCTGCTGTGTTTTTGGATGTCAAACAAGCCTTCGACCGAGTTTGGCATCAGGGCTTATGCTACAAGTTCAAACAATACCTACCCTACCAGATGTTTGAACTTCTGAGCTTATACATAACAAACTGGAACTTTTTGATAAAATATAAAGACGAAAATACAACATTATACCCTATCTCCTCTGGCGTACCGCAGGGCAGCGCATTGGGTCCCATCTTATATTTAATATACACTGCTGACCTACCCACATCGCGTCTAACAACATCAGCGATATACAAAGACGACATGGCTATTCTAGCCTCTGACATCAATCCACAAGCCGTACCAAAGTATCTCCAAGCTCATCTCAACAAAATCCACTGGTGGGCCAACAAATCGCGAATCAGAATGAACGAAGCTAAGTTCCAACACGTAAGCGTCACTATGAAAAAAGAAAATTGCCCTCCAATAACACTCAACGGACACCAACTATCACACTCAGAGGCAGTCAAATATCTGGGTCTACACATTGATAGGAGACCAACCTGGAGAACCCACATATTCATCAAGCGTAAGCAACTCTGCCTTCAACTCCAAAAGTTATACTGGCTCATCGGAAGAAAATCTAAACTATCATTGGAAAATGAACTCTTAACTTACAAAATAGTTCTTAAACCAATATGGACTTATGGGATCTCCCTGTGGGGAACTGCAGGTACTTCCAATTTGGCAGTGCTTTATCGGTTCCAAAATAAAGTACTAAGAATGATCGTTGACGCGCCATGGTACGTCCATAATAATGTGATTTTAAGTGATCTACAAATTCCTACAGTGAAAAGTGAAATTAAAAATTTCAGTGTGGAGATACAAAGACAGACTGGCCGTTCACCCCAACGATTCTGTGCAGCACCTTATGGAAGATAATAATGAACCCAAAAGACTTAAACGTTTTAAGTCATCTGATTTACCTACAAGATTTTAACTGTACTGTTTGAAGCTTTCGCGGTTACTCGAATTAATCTCCTTATCATAGAATTTCACTAGTGAATATGGATGCACAAACAGCAAAACGGCCAAATCTGCCTAAGTATCCTCGTTCTCAAGATACTCACACAACACGAGCCACCAAAGAGCATGGCCATCGCGCGGGTTTTTGCTCGACTCCACAAGGTGCAAGGCACATTAAGCCAGAAAATGCTGGGTGTTCATATACAAATACTACGCGGTCTAAGCCGAAATTCTATGCTAAGGAGATTCAGATTTTAACTGTAACTGTAAATTACTTTTGACAAATAGTATATTCTTTTCATAACCCATACCTAGATTACATATTAAAATAACGTAAGGGGAGATTTCGCTGGAATTCTTCCCTACTTGTTACCTTGTAATCATCAGTGCTTACACCAAATCCTATAAAATACTTATTGCCAAATAATATATGGCAGATTGTATAATTAATGGAAAAATTAAAAAAACAGCTTCTTTTAAATTAAATTAGTTAATAACATGTAAATCCATGTTTAGCCTGAAGAAGTGTCTAGATATTAAAGAATGAAACCGTGCAAATATCTGTCCTATCACCCGAATCCAGGCTTTGGACGATCGACGATCAGTCCTAATTCGATACGGAAGCCCCATTTCAGTGGTATAGCGGCTGAGTTGATCGATATGCAAAATCAGGCAAATACAAAAACCTTGGATTATCTTGTGGGTATCACATTACCAGAGGGTTTGTCTTTTACTTTCAAAGAAGTTTCTTTTATCCAAGTTAGAGATGCGATAAACAACTTAAAAACAAAAACAAGTAAAGATTATTATGAAATGTCTGTAAAATTGATAAAAAATGTCAAAAACGTACTCATTGCACCCTTAACTAAACTTTATAACTCTTGTATAAAAAATGGTACTTACCCCGATAGCTTTAAAATCGCTAGGGTGATACCTGTACATAAAAAAGGTCCTAAGAACAAATTAGAAAATTATAGGCCGATATCTTTGGTACCTGTGTTATCCAAGGTTTTTGAATTATTGCTAAAAAATCAAATTGCATCATATTTTGAAAACAATAATATCTTTAGCGGCTTTCAATTTGGCTTTAGAAAAGGCAAATCTACTACTTTGGCTATTAAGAGTTTGCTCGATTTTGTTATCAAAGGCCTAGAGAAAGAGCAATATGTGAGTGCAACTCTATATGATCTAACTAAGGCCTTTGATTGCGTTTCTTTCGATATTTTGCTAGATAAACTTGCCTTTTACAAATTTGACAAAAATAGTCTAAATTTAATCGATAGTTACATAAAAAACAGAAAACAAGTTACCTGTCATAATTATGATATATCAAACGAAACTACTCTTAATCATGGTGTACCCCAGGGTTCAATATTGGGTCCAGTACTATTTATAATCTATATAAATGATCTCCACGTAGCGTTATCAAACATCCAAAAAACTCACAAAGTACTGTATGCGGATGATACTACAGTCCTGAATTCTAATTCTGATTTTGAAACCCTGCGCAATGAAATACGCGTTAGTAACACTTGTTTATCTGAGTGGTTTGTGTCAAACAGGCTCTCACTGAACCAAGAGAAAACACAAGATATTATATTTACTCTCAAAAACTGTAACATGGGTAACGATTGCGAAGCCGTCAAGTTTCTTGGGGTTCAGCTTGATCCCAAGTTAATATGGGACAAGCAGGTTGCTCACGTGTCGGTAGCTTTGGCCAGAAATATCTATTTACTAAAAAACTTAAAGTCTGTTGTTCCAAGTAACGTTTTATTGAGTGTATACCACGGGCTATTCATGTCATCTGCTACGTATGCCATTATAATTTGGGGTCACAGTAGCCACTCTGAACGCATATTTAGCCTCCAAAGAAAGGCTGTAAGGGTTATCGCTGGCTTAAGATATCGAGACGATGTTCGAGATACATTTAAAAATCTAGGTTTGTTAACATTACCATGTTATTACATTCTTGAATGTTTATTGTATATAAAATCGCATATTGATGAATATGGCGATAGCTCTAAAGGACATTATAAGCTTAGGAATAATAAAGACATTACACAGCCCTTTCTAAGACTGAACAAATCTAGATATGCATGTAACCATTATGCAATAAAATGTTTCAGTAAGCTTCCTGCATCCATGAGAAGTATGACTGTGATGCAATACAAACAAAAATTGAAAAGTTATCTAATTCGTAATGCCTTTTATAGCTATCAGGAATTTTTAATTACGCCTTTTAGATAATAATAGTAACTGTGATAACTCCCAGCTTTAATGCATTTTTAATATATTTGTAAATGTCTTTTTCATGAAACTGATCATGTACATAATCTATTACTGTAATATTTATTGTAACCTTCTTTGTTGACTTGTGTAAGCAGTTTTTTGCAATTGACACCAATAAAGTATCTTATCTTATCTTATCTTATCTTATCTTACCTTTTGAACAATTCTCTTGCTCTCTTCTACAATCCGCTTTTCTGCCTCAGTAAGTGCTTGCCATTTTTTAATTTTCAGTTTGTAGGACAAATGCAAACTGCATTCGAAAAAAACGTATCCACCCATGCAATGTAGATAGTCCGAACCTGATATTAGATACTTTATTATTATTATCATTATATAATACGATTTCTAACTGTAAGGACCAAGGCCCTTTGAATATCCCTCCCTATCGCTATTGTCTTCATTGACGTTTCTTTGTAGAAGAGCATCGATGTTATTAAAATCTTTGGATGTAGCTCCACATAAGTAGCAATATAGAGAAGAACTCGTAGATGTCAATGCATTGCAAACTTTCCCATCGATCATAGTTAATAGCATTTTAAATTCAACTGAAATTTCGTTCTGATTTAGTATTGTTTCGTCAGGAACAAGTGTCTTTATCTGGTCTTCAATGTAACGTTCTTCGTTGACTATCGATTCTGTGTTTTCGTGCAGAAACTGTAATCTTAGGGGTCTACAAAATCGAGAAGAAGAAGACCTAGGGTTCTTTCAAATCACAATTTCTGCAGATGCAGCACCTCCTTAATGTCAAATGAAAATCTTCTTGCTCTCTGCGGTCTTCGGCAGCAGCACCAGGACAAGCGGGATGGGCTTCTTGCCCCTCCCGATGGGCATTTTGTGCACCGACGTGATGTCGTACCCTTTAGCGCTCAGGGCGTCTTTGACGTCGTCGACATCGAGAGGTTCAGGGATGCCCCTCATGACGATCCTCAGAGGCTTATTCTCCGTTAACTGGAAAGTGTAGTACGGCACTTTCATCTCCGTCAGGTAGGTCGTCATCCGTTTGTAATCCTCGGAGGTTGAGGGGTGAATGCTGATGCCTTCGAAGGTCGACCTTGTTTTCACGAATCCGATGAATTGCTTGGCGAAGGCCGCCAAGAGGGAAACCCAGTTGTACTTTTCGAGAATGACAACTGGCGGCACTCGCTGTCGGAGCTGCTCGGGCTGCTGTTTTTGTGGCTGCTGGTCGTCGTATCCGTCGGAGTCCCCCAGGGCTTCGAAGCTATTCGACTGCTCGAAGCGCGGCTTTTGGATTGGCTGCGGAGGCTTAGCGGGCTTCTTCCGCTTCCGTGAAATCTGTCTCCATCCGCACCACCTGTGGGGCAGCGCCAGTGGTCTGGGAGGGCTTCGGGGCGGTGCACAGTGGGACGAAATCCCAAAATGCTGACCAAAAGTCGAAAAAGTTTTGTATTCGGGTAAAAATTTGTACTCGGGGGTTCTTGGGGTCGCTGATGACGAATCGGAAGTAAAACCTAGAAAAAAATAAAATGTCGGACCCAATATACAGGGTGTCCGGGAAAATGTATAAAATCTCCCGGATATGAAAAACACACGTGAAAAGAATACTACAAGTTCATACTAACTTTTTTCGTATAGGCCTCCTCTTCGGAGATATGGGCTCCCAAAGAGCTCCAATGGAATCAAGTTTTTTACATATAATTATTGAGCAACCAGAGATATTCCTTTTTTTTTTTAATATGGTGTATACCAGGTAAGACCCTTCAAATTACTATCCAAGAAAGTTTTGTGAATTACTCACAGCTGCAGGGGCGGACTAGCTGTGACATTCATGACCCAATTTTTTACGCCCTGTGTTTAAACTTGATTTAAACACACATAAATTTTATTTTCTAAAATTTACGAAATCCAGTTGCATGTTTTTTAAATGCAATTCCCATTTATTAGCAAGAAAAATTTAATGTTGCAATCACCAATTACTAAATTTAATATGTTTAAATTAGATTAAAAACTATATATTTCAGTTCAAATTTACGAAATATTATTCGCAATTTAAAAGCCAGTGTTATTACGCAATCATACGAGTTAAAGACCAGGAAAATGCAATTCTGCACTCCATGCACAATACCGACCTACAGTAGTAAGTTCAACGGGCGACCTTCGCTCTAGCAGAAAATAAAAACTGCACAAATTGCTTATCTGCTGTTTTGTAATTTAAACACTCTGTCCTAGTAAACTGTATATATGAACTTTAATATTGTTACTGCGTTAGGCATTTTTAGTTTTGTATAAATACTAGTCTATTTTCATAATAAAAATCAATCTGCATTTAATGTTTGATTCATTCACTACGTCGCCACTCCTATACCAAGCCATAATACTGTCGAGATGTGAGGCTGCATCTCAGGAGTGAATTACTGTCGTCCCTTTAAGTGCCATTGACTAAGCTGGCTTAAAGCGTAGATGCAGTCTCATCTACGCGCTTAAAATTAGGGATAGAATCAGCGCAAAGTAACGGAGTCCTGAAGCAGCCTCTCAGGCAACTCTGTTCATGGTCCTTCGAGTCGGATTGGATTTGTCTCCAACTAACGAAAAAACACATCCCGAGAAGAAGACAACATCTGCCAACCACCCAGTTCCTCGAAAATGGCCAACAACATGGAGGAATTCAACAACTTAGCTATCGCCCAAGAAGAGCTCGCGCAGAAGATAAAGCAAATATTATCCAACAGAAAAAAGGACCCTGCCAGCCGAAAAAATGAAGCCTACATCGCCAGTCGCAACAAAACGCTGGACGAACTTTGGAACACTGCAACTAAAAATCACGCAGAAATGGGGCAGCTAAGTATTCCAACTCATAATTATTTTAAAACAGGGTATTACGACCAAATTAAAGCCATATACGGCGAAGCAAAAAGTTACTTGCAGAGCTGTTCAAAACCAACGGAAAATTCCAACCCCTCCGTAAGCAGAACGCAAGAGGAAATGGTGGCCAACCCCGAGCAAAAGGTTCGTATCCGAAAACTGCAGATTCGGATCCAGAATTTTAAGCAAGCGATGGACGACGCCGAACTAACACAAGAATTAGGGAGGCCCGCCATCACGACAAGGGAATTAAGAGAAAAATGGGATCGTGTGGTCGAGATGGACGAAGAAGTTATGTCAAACGACATGGCTTCAGAACAAATGCACTTCAGTCCTGAATATACTACGTTGGAAGACAGGTATAGAAATTTAATTATTTTATTGCAAGCGCCGACAAGGAACGAGCAAGCAGCAGCCATCTCGCTTCCTCAAGTCAAAATTCCCATATACGAGGGAAATTATGAGGAATGGGCCACTTTCAAGGACCTGTTCACCAAATTAGTAGATGACAACCAGAATATGGACGATGTCATCAAGATGCAATATTTAAAGACGCATCTTAAGGGAGAGCCAAGCCGACTGATCCAGCATCTAGCTGTTACCCAAGCAAACTACAACACCGCCTGGAATCTGCTGCAACAAAGGTATCAAAATAATCGCCTTATTTTAACTAAATTGCTAGATACCATATTCGATCTGCCGGTCCTCTCCAAAGAGTCAGCCCAAGGGTTAAAAAGATTGCACGACTCCATCAAGGAATGTGTGGAGGCAATCAAAAATTTAGGCATCTCCACGGACAGTTGGGGTCCGTGGATTAACAGAGCTATCGCTCGAAAATGGTATCCTGAAACCAACAAATTATATGAACAGTCGCTTCAATGTCCAAATGAAGTCCAGGATCACCAAAATTTAATGGCTTTCCTGCAAGTGCGGTTCCAATCTCTAGAATCCATAGATGGAGCTCGAAAGCCCACGCAGGAAAGACCACAGAAGAATTACGCTTCCGCATCCCTAAATTGCAAGCTGTGCCATGGAGATCATTACATCGACAACTGTAGCCAATTCCAGAGGCTATCTACCCATGAAAAACTAGAAGCAGTAAAAACCAATCGATTGTGCTATCGATGCTTGCGGCACGATTCAAATATACCATGTCGTGCCTATTTTAATTGTAGGATCTGTCGCTTCCCGCATCATACACTGCTTCATAAGGCGCAGCCACCATCAAGGCCGCTCCCTGCCCAAAGGATGAGAACGTCAGCTCATGCAGCAGCTATGAAGACTTCCAACGCTCCAGAAAAGAAGCCGAAGTCGGACATCATCACCGCCAATGTAGGCGCACAGGAGAGCCAAGTTCTACTTGCCACAGCAATGGTTCAAGTAAAGGCAGCATCCGGGATGACTCATCTACTACGAGTATTAATAGATCCCGGGTCTCAGGGGTCGTTTATCACGGAAGCATCAGCCGAATTATTGGGGTTACCCAGGACCAAAGTTCGAGCTGAAATCACAGGAATTGGGAACAGCGAGCCAAAAATTGCCAAATGGAAAATCCCAGGTTTGATCACACCTAGATTTTCAAGTAACTTTTCCCTACCTGTAAATTTACTAATACTTCCCAAACTTACCAAAGCCATGCCTTCATCCCCTATCCCAAACATAAATATCAATTCCTGGAGCAATATTTTCATCGCCGATCCAACCTTCAACCAACCTGGCCCCATAGACATAATTCTAGGAGCCGAAGAATATTCAAAAATAATTCTAGAAGGAATCACTAAAACAAAGGATGGCATCTTAGGACAAAATACCGAGCTGGGCTGGATCTTATCTGGAACCATTGGAAGACAACATAACGAAATCATTAAAGTCAACACCATGGTTGCCAAAATCGAAGAAGATGAGCAGTTACAAAAAATCTGGAACATAGAAGAAGTCCCCACTCAACGAAAAATTTCCCCAGACGACCAGGTATGTGAAAAGAAATTCACAGAATCAGTACAGGAAAGACCGCAGAAAATCGAAGCTTCCGAAACTCTTAATCATGGAGGTCACTACATCAAAAGCTGTGGTCAGTTCCGAAGTTCACCTACCAATGACAAGCAAACAATCCAGCAGGTGAAGAAAATATTAACAACCGATCCTACAGCGGAAGAACGAGCAATCGCAGCTGCCAATATAAAGAATACGGAAGTTCAACATCCTGTTATCATCGAATGTGAGAAGGTAGCATCTTCTCATCCACAAGAAAATCACCAAGTGCATGGAACCTCCGAAGTCCTCACTCACGAAATCCTCGTTCATGAAGTCCGCATCCACGAAGTTCCCATTCAGGAAGTTCCCATTCACAAAGTCGATGGACAGAAAGGAAAGGAAATTGCAGGCCACGAACAAATCGTTGAAACTCCTACAGCAGCTCCAAGCAGTGGATGCAGTCCAGAAATTGCAGGCCACGAAAAAATCGTTGGAACTCCTCCAGATGCTTCGACAGCAGCTCCTAGCGATGGATGGAGCCAAGAAGCTGCAGCAATAACTGCTGCTAACAACAACACCTCCGAGCCCACTAAAAACTTGACACTCGGTAATGGACGGAGCCCAGAAGTTACAACAATAACTGCAGAAAATGGAAAACCCTCCGACTCCATTAAAAACTTGACACCCGGTGGAAAGCAGCACCAAGACTTGTCGGCAGGGGATGCAGGAAAAGAAAAATCCGACACCAAACACTTCGCACCTAGCGATGGATGGAGTCAAGAAGTTGCAGCAGGAACTGCAGCAATCGAGAAACCCTCCGAGTTCAATAAACAATTAGCACCTAGTGGAGGGTGGCATCAAGAAATGACATCAAGAGATGCAGCAAGCGAGCAAACCTCCGAGTTCGCTAAGCACTTAGCCCCTCGTAGAAGATGGAATCAAGATGACAGCTTATTAAATTCTGCGAGGAAATTTACCGAATACTCGCAATGTGGAACACCGATGCGGCATCCTCTAAAACAGCTAACCTCGGCAAGAGTGATATTAATTATCGTATGCACTCATATAATGTTCGTCTCCAAAGGAAGAGGCAGCCGATGGACGTTGGCAGGATGTTCCAAACCAATTGGTAACATAGTCAACGACACAATAACACAAAAGCTCTTTTACAGAAATAGCAAAGGAGCCAGTGTTGCAGCAACCAAACCACTTCGAGGATTTACAACCCTCTCGGTTAGACCTGCAACATCATCTGAAGGAAGTAGCATGGAGACCCATCCGACGTCGCTACTACCTATCCAGAAGAATCATCAACAGCGTCTAAAAGACGTGACATGGAAAACCATCCGCCACCACTCCTATCTATCCAGCGGGATCACCGGCAGCATATTGGGAGCCGCCGCTCTAATAGGAGCTTTCTACTACATTCGGAAAAGGATCAACCGAAGGAAGCATCAATCCAAACAACGCCAGTCAGCCGTAGAAGAATATCCTTTAAAAACCCTTAATGTGGAAGAAACAATATAGTTTTCCTTTTCTTTTTCTTCGGCCTAAAATTGGCAATATGTTTAAACTTGATTTAAACACACATAAATTTTATTTTCTAAAATTTACGAAATCCAGTTGCATGTTTTTTAAATGCAATTCCCATTTATTAGCAAGAAAAATTTAATGTTGCAATCACCAATTACTAAATTTAATATGTTTATATTAGATTAAAAACTATATATTTCAGTTCAAATTTACGAAATATTATTCGTAATTTAAAAGCCAGTGTTATTAATAATAATAATAATAATAATAATAATAATAATAATAATATTTATTTGCCTTTAGGATCATAAAAAATGACATAGACACGTCAATATAAACAGATTACAAATGGTACAAAACAATAACATGTAGGTATAAAATCTGTCACTTAACAAATTCACGTACATCATAAAAGCATTTGGCGATTAGAAAATTTCTTAAATTACGTTTAAAGCTGATTACATTTTGAACGGCTTTTAAATTCGCAGGTAAAGCATTGAAAATTTTTATCGCTGAGTACACAGGTGAGCGTTCAAACATCGCGGTTCTATGACCGGGTATAGATAACATATCACCACCTCTGGTCGAATAACTATGAAAGTCATTATTTTTGAGAAACTTATGTTTGTTATTATACACATACAAAGCTGATTTGTAGATTAAGATACAAGGAAGTGTTAAAATATTATTAGTAGCAAAATATGTTTTACAAGATGACCTTGCACAAATATTAAAAATAAGACGAAGTATACGTTTCTGTATGATAAAAACACGCTTCCAAGTAGCAGCCTTACCCCACAGTATAATATTATAAGACAAAAAAGGGAATACATAAGCATAATAAATAGTAATTAATGCATTTACATTAAGGGTGGATTTTAATTGTAATAATAAGAAATACGAGATATTTAATTTCTTACAAACACTCTCAATTTGCTTATTCCAACACAGGTCCCCATCCAGGTAGCAGCCAAGAAATTTGGTGTGGTTATCAACTATGTTGTTTAAAACACTCCGACTTTTCCCAAAGTAAACACAGACGGTCTTATTATCATTTAATAAAAGCTTATTTTTGTCACACCAGTTTAGAAAATCACTTTTAGTTAAATTTATATTAACTGATAGTTCACTCAGATTGCTGCCACTAGCAATAATTGTTGTGTCGTCAGCGTAATTGATGACATCTCCTGATTTGATGTAACCGGGCAAATCGTTGATAAAAAGAAGAAAGACCAAGGGACCAATGATGCTTCCCTGGGCGACTCCTAGATTGATCGGGTATTTTCCAGAGGTTTTACAATCGACTTCAACCAGTAGCTGCCTGTTATTGAGAAAAGAGATTATCCAATTCAGAGACTGTGCCCGAATACCTAAATTGTATAACTTTGAAGATACTGCCGTGCTATCAACGGTGTCAAATGCACGAGTTAAGTCAAAAAACAGGCCTGCTACCAGCTCTTCCTCATCGTACAATTTATATATGCGATTTAATAACTGGATAGAGGCCGTCTCTGTTGAATGGGCTTGTCGAAATCCGTGTTGGCCACTATTTAGTATGTTATATTTGTTAAAGAACGATGTTAATCTACAGAACATAATTTTTTCAAGTATTTTAGATAATACACTAAGTATGGATATAGGGCGATAGTTTTCAAGTGACGAGCGATCACCCTTTTTAAATACTGGAATGACCTTAGCAATCTTCAGACAATCCGGAAACACACCCTTATCGAATGACCGGTTAATTAAATACAGCAGGATTTCACTTACTTCATTAAAAACATGTTTCAAAACTTTCAGTGGGATGCCATCCAATCCTACAGAAGTATTAGATTTTAATTTTGAGACGACAAGCTTCAATTCATCAAGAGTGACTGGGTAGAAAAACATAGTGTGAGGAAGAATTTCCGAAGTCGTACACTCCTGAGGGGTTCCAGCAAATTTGTTTAAAACAAGGGTTTCAGCAGCCGTGGCAAAATAGCTTGCGAACAAGTCAGCAACAGCAGTTGGGTCGGTCACTGAACAGTTAGAGCTCGATATCGTTATTTTAGGTTGAACTTGTTGCTGTCCACTACTGGCATTTACAATTTTCCATAGCGTTTTTGATTTATTACTTGACGAATTAATTAAATTCATATTATAATCGGCTTTCGCCTTTTTAACTAACCTTTTGTATTCTCTTTTCTTGTCCTTATAGAGGGATTTGGCTGGCTCAGATATACTATGTTGCATAATAAAGAACAGATTGACTAGTTCTTTCTTGCGATTTAATAAATCTTGAGTAATCCAATGACTACACGCCGATTTAGAAGGATAAGTGCGACGCGTTTTGAACGGACAGGCAATGTTGAAATACCAAAGGAATTCTTTTACAAAACTCTCAAATGCTTCATTGACATCTTTGTCGATCAAACTAGTCCAATCGTTTTTGCTCAGTAAGCATTTCAATTCATTCAGGGAATTTATCGAAATATCCCTAATCGTTTTATGCATGCTTTTTCCTTCGATTAATGTTGGTTTACAATGTACTATTATTTTATTTGCAAAGTGATCTGAGAGATTAGGATTGATTACCTCAGATGCAAACATCTCTATTGGTATCGATGTCACTAGATAATCGACAGCCGATTCTGATAGAACGTTATTCTTGTTGAGAAAAACTCTAGTCGGTTCAATCGGTTTAGTGTTCTTGTTATGTAGATTGTATGATTCAAATATGTCGAATAGAATCTGAGCGTTAATAGAGTTTACTAGCGAGTCAATGTTAAGGTCGCCCGCCAGAATTATATAATCACCGATTCTGCTTGCCATCGTCAATGCTTCATTTAAAAGTGTAAAAAATAAGTCAATATCTCCTGCTGGGGATCTATATATAGTTATCAGACACACTTTCTTATTGTCAATCTTCAAAATCGATGACGTGCATTCAAAATGTATTTCAATGCTTAAGTTTTTAATCGGATAAAAACATTCACTCATAAGATTCGTTTTTACGAGAATTATAACGCCACCATGTATGTGACGGGTACGTGAATAAAACGACACAATCTTGTATCCACTAAAATTAATAGTATTAATAGCGTCATGTGAGACCCATGTTTCTGATAAGCATAGAATTGAGGGTTTATTCACTAACAGAAATACCTCAATTTCGGAAATTTTATTAGTTAACGACTGGATATTTAAATGAAACACTTTAAATGCAGAGTTATTACGACACTTTGTACTATTTAGGTTGTCGCATGTTGTTTTACTAGGTGGCGAAAAAACTTATTTATGCTTACACCAGTAGGCCACAATGATGGGTTTTTAATTTCATCCAGCTCAACTTCTGGTAAAGTAATTTTAAACGATGAGTAGAGCAACGGATATTTGGATTCCTGCTTCTCACATTTGATTATATTGATGCTATTTTTTGTAAGATAATCTTGAAGACTTACTTCAGTTACCACTGGATCCAATCGGCTGATGTATAGATAGCCGAGTTTCGGAACTCCTTTTAGATCACACGCCTCGCTTGTGCCCCAAATTCTTGCAGTTGGTTTACCATTTTTCGCCTTCCTTCGTTGTACCACCAGCCAATCGCTATCAACAGGTTTATTTGGTTGATTTGTCGATGTAGATGATAGTTGTATTCCAGAACTAGCATCATGTTGTTTATGTTTTTTGTTCACTACGTCGGTATAAACAACACTTGATGATGCCACCGAGGATGGTATATTATTGCCCTTATCAGCCATGGATGTTTTTGAGGCTTCGCTTGTCACAATATCAGAATATTTTTTCAATTGGTTATCGTTATTTGGATTTGGCTTGTTGGAATTGTGTTTACTATTTTTGTTTGAAATAATATTTGATTTTTGATTTGGTTGATGAGCACGGTCACGGTCGAGGCCAGGTAATAAATCCTTACTTTCTTTGCATTTTTGTGCATTCTGATAATGCAGTTGGTTTAGCAAATTTATTTGCTCTTTAAGTGAAGCAATCACTACGTCCTGATTTAAAATAGTTACATCCTTTTGTTTGAGTAACTCCTTTAAATAATATATTTCCACCTTGTACTCACTTTTTTCCAATTCAAAGTTTTCCTTTTTTTCGTCAGTTTTAACGTTCACATTACCACTATCACATACACAACAGTCTATTGTCTTATCATCGATCTTTTTAATGTTTTTTAATAATTCCACGCAACTGCGGTGTGAGATGGTTGCACATTTTACACATTTTAAGCCAGTTAACGCAACTGCTTTACATTTTCGGCAAGGTTTTGTCGGAGCGCTTGTATCCGTGACTGAACCGCCCGGCGCCATTGCGGAGTAATCATACGAGTTAAAGACCAGGAAAATGCAATTCTGCACTCCATGCACAATACCGACCTACAGTAGTAAGTTCAACGGGCGACCTTCGCTCTAGCAGGAAATAAAAACTGCACAAATTGCTTATCTGCTGTTTTGTAATTTAAACACTCTGTCCTAGTAAACTGTATATATGAACTTTGATATTGTTACTGCGTTAAGCATTTTTAGTTTTGTATAAATACTAGTCTATTTTCATAATAAAAATCAATCTGCATTTAATGTTTGATTCATTCACTACGTCGCCACTCCTATACCAAGCCATAATACTGTCGAGATGTGAGGCTGAATCTCAGGAGTGAATTACTGTCGTCCCTTTAAGTGCCATTGACTAAGCTGGCTTAAAGCGTAGATGCAGTCTCATCTACGCGCTTAAAATTAGGGATAGAATCAGCGCAAAGTAACGGAGTCCTGAAGCAGCCTCTCAGGCAACTCTGTTCACCCTGTATGATAAGAACTTTGGACAACGTTTTTACATACCTTTAACTATTGTCTAAAAATTAAGTACTCTTCGTTCATTTCTTTAATCTTAACTATTTTCGAAAAACCGTCATTTTATTTACACTGTTAGTCCCCTAACTTCTGTCGGGTTGAATATGGAAAAGAGGTATTTTCCCCTGTAATCAACGTAGTTTCAATAAAAAGTTAAACTTTAACTGCTTAGTCTTAACTAAGCAGTAGAGAGATCTCCCACATTTTTCCAGACACCCTGTAGAGGACATATATGTGATAGAATGATGTCAGATTTCGAAGATAATAGGTATAGGGGGGTTTCGAGATCAAAACTTACAAATATTACGAAATAAATTAATGGAATACAATTTCTTGGTCAGAATTGTTGTCAAATTCAGAATTATATTCTGCAGTAGATTGACTTATTATTGTAGGTGGGCTTAACAATTGTACAGCTTCCAGAGATAAACTGCGCATTTTTTTTCTGTGGCAATTTACGGATACTTGAAATGTATGGATCAGATGTTACCATGAGCCGATTCCAAACATCTTCCATTGTTTTTGTTCTTGAACACTTTCGTGATAAATTTTATCTGATACTTTTGATGTCTTTGTTCCGAGCTTCTTGAGCGTCTTTGGATAGCTGGCCGATTGGTAGTAATGCATGAGCTATTATTTTTGGACCATGGATTAGAAATTTGTGCACCGAGGTAGGCATATAATACCTAATTCGACAAATAGACGCGCAGTTTCTTCAGCATATTTTTGAAATTTTTCAGTATTAATGTCATGGCCACTCGAAACTGCCTGAAGAATAACGTAGAAGCGTTTGATTAAATTCGTTATCATAGCAGACACAGTTGAGTTTTCGAAAAAACGCCGAGCTGTATTGCCATCATTGGTGCTGCCGAATCCAGGCTTTGGACGATCGACGATCAGTCCTAATTCGATACGGAAGCTCTTTTGAACAATTCTCTTGCTCTCTTCTACAATCCGCTTTTCTTCCTCAGTGCGTGCATGCCATTTTTTAATTTTCAGTTTGTAGGACAAATGTAAACTGCATTCGAAAAAACGTATCCACCCATGCAATGTAGATAGTCCGAACCAGATATTAGATACTTTATTATATAATACGATTTATATAATAGGATTTATATAATACGATTTCTAATTGTAAGGGCCAAGGCCCTTTGAATTTCCCTCCCTATCGCTATTGTCTTCATTGACGTTTCTTTGTAGAAGAGCATCGATGTTATTAAAATCTTTGGATGTAGCTCCACATAAGTAGCAACGTAGAGAAGAACTAGTAGATGTCAATGCATTGCAAACTTTTCCATCGATCATAGTTAATATCATTTTAAATTCAACTGAAATTTCGTTCTGATTTAGTATTGTTTCGTAAGGAACGAGTGTCTTTATCTGGTCTTCAAGGTAACGTTCTTCGTTGACTATCGATTCTGTGTTTTCGTGCAGAAACTGTAATCTTAGGGGTCTACAAAATCGAGGAGACGAAGGCCAAGGGTTCTTCCAAATCCCAATTTCTGCATTTGATTTGTGATCGACGGACACGAGCTGTAATGGTTCAACTGCAGTGAAGAACACACTTGAGTCCGATATGCTGTCGTCTTCAAACTTTTGTTTATATACACTTTGTCCAGAGCTTCCATCGCAGCCCCACTTTCAAATAAGGAGTATTTTTTTAACATTTTCGTCAGCGATACACGAAATAACTTCACGTTGGAGTAATATAATACGCTGAATTGTATGGTGCAGTAAAGCCTGTAATTGAACTTCTGCTTTGTTCTCTGTAATACTAATAGCCGTGAGGGGTGGATAACACACTTTTTTTGCTTCTGCCACTTTGGAGTATGGAGGAACCATACGACAGTGTTGTCCAATGCTCAGTGATCTCAGTTCTTGGTAGTCACTTTTCGACATTTTACGGTCCACCAAATAGGAAAGTGCAGCATCTGCGGATAATGTAACTTCAGGTGTTGTTGCCAAAGCCTTTCGGTACTTCGAAGCTCTCGTTGGACTCGTCAGTGTTGCTTCCTTCACAACTTTCGAAGCATCCAATTGTCCTGCAGATCGAAGGCTCATTTGAACAGCATATGACAACTCGCTCGTTGTATTAGCACCAAACGTCCACTCGTCTCGGAAATTTGAGATACAAGGTGTTCCACTATAGCGGAGTATCCTTCCTTCAAATGCCCTTTCACCATAATGAAAACTTCTTTCCGTGTATACAGTAATACTTCGGAACTAGACCCTGTAACAAAGCCGCAGGGAATTTAAAACTGATTTGCATATGAAAACTTAAAATATTTAACTTAAACTATAATAAATAAAGTAACATCTAACTCATTTGATAAACAAAATTTTTAAAAGCGCCGTTGGTGTCATTTATGAGTTTATTCCTAATATTGAGTTGACAAAAACACGTAAACGTTATATTTATTCATATAATTTATGAAAGGTAAAATAATAATATATATGCTGATTCTCAGGAAATTTTGAACACAAATTATTAATAACATTTATTATAAACAATGTGAATCTAAAATATCGATGCTACTTTGTTATGAACACCCTGTACACGTTAAGACCGGTATTAGTTTCCTATTGTACACTATGAGCGTAAATATACAATACCGAAACTGTAATTCTAATCTGAGTTGCCATGGAAGTATCATTAACGTCAAACTTATTTTGCCAATTTAAGCAATGCGTTTTTTTTTCTAATTCAGTACTGTATATTTCTAGGCATAGTGTATGTTTTGACGAACACCTGCCGCAATACGCTGATGCGTACCCGCTCAAGCTATGCACGAATTACGAACGACAATCATAACAGTCAAAGGCGCATGAACGCGCAGTCAATTCATGTTAATTTCGTAAGCTAATACAGTCGCCTAAAGACAAACTTCGAACTCTGTGGGACGCGGCGGTATGTGTTAGTTTTCATTTACTTGAAAATAGAAATTATACCGTTTTCGAGAGGGTACCGAATAGGGCCGTATTTCAAGCAGATAAAAATGACTTCCTAATTGAACTAATACAGAAATATTTTCTACATACCTCCAGGAGTCGAATCCATCTTCAAAAATTGAAATCGCACAATTCACTCTTGAGATATAAAATTTTAAAGTTCACTGTTTTTGCTTTACGTTCCCGCGCGACACGTGCACTCAAAACGAAAGCCAACTGTCAACTGAAATATCAAGACAGGTATAAAAGGTATGACCTTGACCTTCGAGGCTTGAATGCACCAATCATTTCTCTGTCTAACCCACTAGTCAAAATTACCCGAATTCAATTCTTATTTTTCGAGTTTTTGTCCAGCTTTTCGGGGTTTCGTCCCACTGTGCGATGGCTCGAATTTAACATCTTGATCCGATGTAGTGCATTCTGATTCCGATGAAAAAGAAACATTGAACTCCTGTGTGCTTTCGTTTCTTTTTCCTTGTTGAATTACACGGGGTTACAGTTTATTTATATTAAGCATGTTTTATTTCATAAACAAATCTCTCGATACTAGGAATTTCGATAAGACGAAGTTTTCGATACCCCCAGAGCAGGATTTTCCCTCCATTACTCGATTTTAGAAGCAAATATTCAGTTTAGCAATAACGATTACTTACGAAGTGCTGTAAATAGTAAATAACATTCTTAAGAGTTTTAAAACTTTTGTTGGGTAATTATTGCAGCCATTAATGTTGCAGAATGCTTCCAATTCAAACTTTCATAAACAATATATATTCAGCTTTCTTACGAGCCTTCTTTAGTATTTTGAGTTTTAAATATACTGCTCCACAAATGAACTGGACCATTTGCATATATTGGTGCAATTTTTAAAAATATTTTCCAAAAGGGGCAGTCATGGCATTTTTGGTAACCTTTCATGATTGTGTCACTATAAAAAGCATTTCTTTTCACAATTTGGTTTAAAGAAAACTAAGTCCATTAATAAAATATTATCATTTAAAAATTTGGAATTTTGCCCAAATGTTGATAGCAGATTGCATACAAAGTATGCCAAATCGTTGCCAAACATTTTTAAACGTTCCGAAGAGACTCAAAGAACTATTAATTAACCTTATTTTGTGATTCCTCTTATTTTTGCGAAATATAGTTTTTTTTATAATTTTATTTTTTTATTTTATTAATATGATTTTGTTAATTCTTCAGTTGATATTTGAGGATAGTGCAATTAAATATGCTGAATATCAGTATACTATAAAACAAAAGCTTTTATATATATTTTTTGTGAAGTAATGTAATAAATAAAATTTTAGTGGGTGGTCCAGTTCATTTGTGGAGCAGTATATATCGATTATGAAAATTAATTATTTACATTTTGTATATGGACAGTTTACGTTTTGGAATTATACACGCCACTTTTTTAATGTTAAGTATTCATGATCAATTGGGTATTTCTTCTCATTTATTATAAGGATTTACTGTATTAAGTGTTTTAATTTAACACATGTAACGGTTGATAAAACCGGAAGCAATTGCTGCAATAATTACCAACAAACATTTGAAAATATAAATAATTCAGTCGTAAAACACAAATTTACTATTCTTAAGAGTTATTTATGACCACACTTCTTTGTATTTCAAAAGATTAGCAAACTTGCGAAACCTAAAATATACAGTCGCTTCTTGTTGAACACCTATAAATTGTTTTGTCTACACAAGTAGGGACGTTTTAGTTTGGGATTATCACTTTATGCTTCAGTGTGTTGTTAGTGTTGTATTAGGTCACATCTTACGTAAGCTATGGAGTCACGATAACGAAAACTAAAACATTATTAGTTAAAATACTTATGTACGCATATGTACTGTATTCAGCTAGGTACTATTCTTATACATTTCGCACGTTGTATGCGAGTAGGTACTTACTATGTATTTTTTAAGGTCTATAAATAATCCTTATAAATCTGTACCGTACTTTGTTCTATAACAAATACATAATATCTATTACAAATTCATGGCATAAATATTTTTTAAAAATGAAAATTTGGAAACTCGGGCTTTCCATAACTCGAGTTTTTTGTCTTCGCCTCCTACTTCGAATTAAAGTGGTTTGACTGTACTTTTACAAATTTAAATTAAATTAGATTTTTTTGCCGCTGAATTGCACAACATTGAAAACCTAGATTTGTTTTCATGAAACATAATTTGGTGCAAACTTGAAAAATAAAAATAATGTTAAGTTGTTCTACGTGAGGAATGAGAAAATCAATTAAAAAAAGTAACTAAAAGTTCCAAGAGTTATTTTGAACGTTACGCATCTTGTGCAATTTTAAGGTTGTAGAATTACTCCTACTTGTTACTGTACTGCTACACTCTATTTCAGGAGTACACAGCCATACGGTAGTAACGTGATGTAATTTTCAGAAGAACTTTTGAAAATATAAGGAATTTGTAGAAGATAAGAAAAAGCCTTTAACACAATAATTAATAATAAACCCAGACAACATAAGTTTACAATTATTACAGCCAGTGATAATGTAGTAATAGTTAATTGTTCTATTTTTATAGCTAGAATTATGAGTCATGTATTGCTCAAGATTGTTAGTCAACAAATTTCGATTATATCACAACAGAGAAACGTTGCTGGTTCTATTTGGTCTTCTTTCATTTATTTGTTGATAAAGAAATTTAAAAAGTGACAAATATGACCTAGAGCGCATTCTAATTGAGATATATATAAGTTATATTACAGGCAGTTCCACGTAATAGCAGTGTTAGTGAACCTGGCGGCTTATGTGACTTTGTTGTGTCAGCGGAATCCACGCGCTCGCCTGAGTTATGACATCTTGCACTTTTTATGTTATCAGCGGCAGTCTGTAGTTAGAACTCGTAACAGTAACATGTGTTTAGCGTAATATTTGTAATCTTTGTCAAAATAAATTTGTTTTTAAAAAGGACCTTACGGCAATACGTAATTTAAGTGGCGCAGTCGGTAGGATGGTCAAACGGTGTTAATGAACATAATATCGATTCGTATCAACGATTTATTGACCATAAATTTAAAAATCCGGAACTTGTGATTTTTTTTCGGAGTTTCCAACTTTCCTCATCCAGTTAAGTGAAAGGGAGAGTAGCTTAACGAGAAGACTTCGAAGGCACATCGAAGGAGGCTCTGTGTTCAACCAGGACGCATGGACAGGATAGTAATTTTGCTGTAAGTACCTATGTCATATAGAGGGCCTTGTAAACAATTTAATTCAGATAGTTCTGACGAAGATACAAATTCTGATTCAGACTCGCATTCTAAAATTTTACCAGCAACAATTTTTAACAGTACTTCTTCAAACGCAAATAATTTAAATACGTCAAAAATGACGGAACCACCTGTACTAAAACAGGAATACTTGGGAATGATCCCAGAATTTCATGGAGAAACGGAACTACTCCCTAGGTTTATTGAAATATGCCAAAAATTAGTTACCAAATTTTATAATAAGGATAACGCTGAGGACTTTCAGAATGAATATCTGATGTCTAGCATCTTAGCTAAAATCAAAGGAGACGCTGCAATTAATATCTCGTCTTGTGTAATTATGAATTGGTTAGATTTAAAAACTGCATTGTTGAATACTTATGCTGATAAACGTGATATTTACACTTTAAATATTGAACTCACAAATTTAAAACAGGAAAACGAAAGCGCATTTGAGTTTTATAATAGGGTTCAACAAGTATTAAATTTAACTGTTGCTAACATAACAACTCAGATGGTAAAAGCAGAAGCCATTATATTAACACAATATTCTCGCAACTTAGCTCTAAGAGTGTTACTACTAGGTTTAAAAGATCCAATTGGTTCTTTAATGCGTACAAAAAATCCTGCAGATTTAAATGCTGCATTGCGTATGTTAACCAACGATTTTCAATTAACGACTAGCCAGCAAAAACCAGCTCAGTCGTCCAAGTTTAAATTTTCACAAAAATTAAACCCTCAGAATAAACCATTCTTTCAAAATAGACCAAGAATGACATTTCCCTTGCAATTAACAAATTATCCTCATAATTCGCAACCTGCGTTTAAACAAAATTATTTCTATAACAATGCACAGGAACATTCCTCGAATAATAATGCACGTCCACAAAGTAGTAGAAATCAAGTTGATGTTTTTAGGCCCAATCAAACTAAAAACTTTCCAAAACCAACTCCCATGAGTATTTCTACAAGGAATACCTGGAAACCTCAGAATTCACAATTTTCAGGCCAAAATTATCGCCAAAACCAGTTCAAACCCAACAATCAAAATTATATAGTTGAAGAACTGCACAATATCGACGACTCTCAACCCTCAGTTGAAATGCCCGATGAACATGACGATAATCAAGCCGAAAATCAGTTTTTTCGGGAAGAAGCCTCGGAACATCTAGAATCCCAAGATTTCAATTGAATTCATACAATGACAGTGCATTACCCTATATTTTATTTCCAGAAAATAAATTAAAAATTTTAATAGATACTGGAAGCACTAAATCTTTTGTTAATCCCAAAATCGCTCAAAAATGTTTTAAAAATTCAATTATAAATGACCCTTTTCAAATATCAACAGCACACGGTACATCAGTAGAAAATTTTAGTACTCGTGTCCCCTGTTCAAAAATATTTAAAGCCAACGTAGCTCCATTAAAATTTTATTTATTCAATTTTCATAAGCATTTTGATTGTTTGCTTGGAATGGATAATTTAAAATTACTTAAAGCAACAGTAGATTTAGATAAAGACTTGTTAATAACACCGAATGCACAAATAAAAATAAATTATTATAGCTCTCCAATGGTAGTACAACCTAATTCTGAACAAATAATTAAAATTGATGTTCAAAATATTAAAGAAGGTGACGTAATCGTACCTTATACAAAAATTGCAGATTTAGAAATACCACAGTGCCTTACTAAAGTGCACAATTATCAAGCAATTTGTTCCATTCTGAATCAATCAGATTCTATTAAAAATGTAGGTTCCCTAAAACCATTAAAAGTAGAAAAATTCGATGAATACGAATCTCTTGGTAAAAGGAGCCCTAATTTTAATAATTTGAATTTCGAAAAATACAAATTCGACATTTCAATGGTTCGAACTGAACATATGAATTCAGAAGAACGTCAAACTATTTTAAAGCTAATTAAAGAATATTCCGATATATTTCATGTTGAAGGTAACCAGTTAACTTTTACAAGTGAAGTTAAACATTCAATAAAAACTGTAGATGAAATACCAGTCTACACTAAATCGTACAGATATCCTGAAATTCATAGGAAAGAAGTACAAAGGCAAATTGCAAGTATGTTAGAGCAAAATATAATTAGGCCTTCGCATTCCCCTTGGTCATCCCCAATATGGATAGTCCCCAAGAAACTTGATGCATCTGGTAAGCAAAAATGGCGAATTGTGATAGATTATAGGAAATTAAATGAAAAAACTATAGGTGATAGTTATCCCTTGCCAAATATCAACGATTTTCTAGATAAATTAGGCCGTTGTCATTATTTTACCACCATTGACCTCGCATCAGGGTTTCACCAAATTGAAATGGCTGAAGAAGACATTCAAAAAACTGCTTTTAGCACAGAAAATGGAAAATTCGAATTTTTACGCTTACCCTTCGGGCTTAAAAATTCGCCGTCCTGCTTCCAAAGGGTTATGGACAATATATTAAGGGGTATACAAAATGAAAAATGCCTCGTGTATCTCGACGACATTATAGTTTTTAGTACTAGCTTACAAGAACATGTCGATCGCTTAAAAGAAGTATTTGATAGGCTAAGGCAATCAAATTTTAAAATTCAACTAGATAAGTCAGAATTTCTAAGAAAAGAAGTTGCTTATTTAGGTCATATTGTAACAGCAAATGGTGTAAAACCTAACCCGGAAAAAATTAAAGCAATTCAATGCTTTCCATTGCCAAAAACTGCCAAACAAATAAAAGGCTTCCTTGGTCTTTTAGGTTATTATAGAAAGTTCATAAAAGATTTTGCAAAAATCACAAAACCTTTAACTAAGTGCTTAAAGAAGGATTCTGTAATAAATCCTAAAGATCCCGAATATATTAAATGTTTTGAGTTATGTAAAAATTTACTAATTAACGAACCAATCCTTCAGTATCCAAATTTTTCTGAACCATTTATTTTAACGACCGACGCAAGTAACTTTGCGCTGGGCGCCGTTCTTTCTCAAGGTAAAATCGGTTCCGATCTACCAATAGCTTATGCAAGCAGAACTCTTAATTCTTCAGAAATAAATTACTCCACAATCGAAAAAGAGCTCTTAGCTATAGTATGGGCTGTAAAATATTTTAGGCCGTATCTCTTTGGCAGAAGATTTAAAATTGTAACCGACCACAAACCCCTTCAGTGGCTATTTTCACTTAAGGAGCCAAATTCAAAGCTAGTGAGATGGCGTCTCAAACTAGAGGAATTTGACTACGAAATTATTTATAAAAAAGGTTGTTTAAATAAAAATGCAGATGCTTTGTCTCGTGTAGAACTTAATATGAACGAAGCCGCAAAAGAACCTCTAATATTTGAATATATGGAAACATTTAACGAACAACTTAAACCAAATCCAAATCAAACTGATAATGAGTCAATTATTGTCGAAACGGGTGATGTAGATAACTTAGATAACGCCGTCGAAGACAGTAACGAAACGGTTCATTCAAATATCGAAGACCCTATAGCAGGGATTCCTATTGTTGACTGTCCCGTAAATTTTGGGAAAAATCAAATAATTATTTCAGAAGTAAACTTTGCACCAGCAGAAATTTCTAAAATTAAATTATATGAAACCAAGCAAAGAATATTGGTACAATTTTCAAAAAATAATTATGAACAAGAAATAATTAGATTTATTAAAGAACATGTAGTGCCAAAAGTGAAATACTATGTTTATTTTGAAGACCCAATATACGAAAAATTTAGCTCTGTGCTTCAAAAATATTTCAAAAATTCTCAAATTAATATGATTAAATGTACTAAAAAATTAATCGACGTCATTAACGATGACGAAATTAAGCAAACTATTCAAGCTCATCATGAAGGCAAAAGTAATCATAGAGGAATCGAAGAAACAGTAAAGCGAATAACCAATACGTACTATTGGCCCAATCAACAAAAATCTATTCAAACTTTTATAAACGATTGTGAAATCTGCCAATTAACAAAATATGACAGGAGACCACTTCGATTAGAATTCAATATTACACCTACTGCTGTTAAACCATTTCAAATTGTACATGTCGACAGTATATCTTTAGAAAACTGCAAGTTTTTGACAATCGTAGATTCTTTTTCTAAATATGGCCAAGCATATAAGCTTAATTCGTCACAAGGAATCGAAGTAGTTAATAATCTTGTAAAGTATTTTACCCATCATTGTATACCAGAACAGATCATTTCCGATAACGGATTAGAATTTAAAAATTCAGTTGTAAGAGAACTACTAGAAACCCATAGAATAAAAATTCACTTTATTAGTTCGCAACACCCCGAATCAAATGGTATTATTGAGCGTTTTCACTCAACTTTAATAGAGCATATTAGGCTACTTAATAATCAAACCGAATATAAAAAAGAACCAATCGAAATTAAAGTTAATTATGCACTTCTAGCTTACAATAACACTATTCATTCTGTAACAAATCTTAAACCATACGAAATAATAACAGGACATTTAGGTACAGAATCCCCTTTTAATCTAGAAATAGACAAACAATTAGTAAACAATTATATTTCTAATCACAAAGAAAAACTTAAATTGTTGTATCAAAAATTAAACGCAGATATACAACAACAAAAGGAAAAAGTTATAAGTAAAGCAAACGAAGTCCGCGAAAACTTGAGCAAAATTCCAATTCCAACAAGAGTGTTTGTCAAAAATAAACAAAAACAAAGCAAAACGCGCAATAAATTCAAACCTGAAGTAGTTAAAAGCATTAATCCCAATCTAAAAACAGCTGAAATTAATCCAACTCATCATAATACTGTTAATAAAATACACATTTCAAATATTAAAAGACCGAAGTGTAAAACTTATAAATTTAAAAACGTTTCAGGTTCCTTGCCATCGGACAAGGGATAGAAATAAAGAACATCACCGAAAATTTAGGCGTTCTACCCATAAACCTGGGATCCGCCAAACTTCAAAGAACGGATCACACGTTCGTCCATTATTATAATTTAGAACCGCTGTATATAGAGTATAATAATCTTAATATTCAATACGAAAATCTTAGGTTAAGTATAGCTAATAATGAAGCTTATACACGGGAATTAGATAATTACAATAAGGTAGCTCAATTTAGTAGTAAAACAATATTGGCAAAGATCGAAAATATAAAAATTCATAGCTTAAATAACCGAACCAAAAGAGGTTTAATAAATGGATTAGGATCACTAATTAAAGGCTTAACTGGAAATTTGGACGCTAATGACGGAGAAAAAATCTACAAAATTATTAATCATTTAGAAAATAACCAAGATTCACTAAAAACTCAACTAGAAATGCAATATTCCGTTAGCAACCAACTTGTTCGAAATTTTAATGATACAATACGAGATATTCAGCATAATGAAATAATGTTAAAATCTAAAATAATGCAGCTCAGTGATCGTGTTAAGATCGAAGCTACACGTCAAGATATTCTTTTCGCTGGAAGTTTGTTTAACCAATTACTAATTCTTTATGGCTCACTACTTAATACATTACAGGATATAGAAAATTCAATAACTTTCTGCAGAGTAGGAACCTTGCATCCTACAATAATTAAATCCAAGGAATTGTTCCTTGAACTCCAGAAAATTTCGGATCATTATAGGAATCAGTTTCCCTTCGAATTAAAGTACGAAAACATCTTAGATTTCGAATCCATTCTAAAAGTAAATTGTAAAATTGATTCAAATAAAATTACATATTTTCTGTCAATACCTATTGATTTTGAAAAGGAATATGACCTCTACTATTTAGTTCCAATTCCTTCAAAACATGAGTCAGAATTTGTGACAATTATTTCGAGTGTAAAATATTTGCTAAAGTCAAAATTTGGTAATATGATAACACCTCTAAATGACAAATGTACCCAAGGCAAACCCTACCACTGTTCATATCAACTACAATCAAATTATAAAGCATCCTGTGAAGAGGACATCCTATTGAATGGAAATTCAAGCAAGTGTCTCTTTACAAAAATTGAAATCTTAGAAAATCACATCGAAATCATCCCCGAAATTAACCAATATCTGTCAGTCTTTCCGAAAGAAGAAAAGCTCCAAATTCAATGCCAGAAGGACATCGAAACAAAATTGCTGTCAGGAATCTATTTAATAAAAGAAAATCCGCATTGCAACTTGTTTTTCCGAGACCGAGAACTACGTTTTCAAGAAGCCACTTACGGAA
>CALNHX010003284.1:0-153774 GCA_940337035.1 Agriotes lineatus | reverse complement strand
GAATAGGTAGATTCACAACGGATACATATTGTAGAGCAAGTAATGAAGAAGTGTAACCACATTAATATTAAAATATATATACTTTTCACCGTATTTAACCAGGAATTCGATAAAATCAACAAGGAAAAGGATACACGAGAATGTCATAAAAGATAATAGGGTTGATGCAAATAACACAATATCCTTTAATTCAATCTGTATTAATGAGCAAGTGTAGATATTATTTAGTTCTTTTAGTATAAAAATTATCGTGGAAAGGCATATTCTACGTTATTATTATATACCGAGGTTTCATTCGGAATAACCGACTTTTATCATGTGTATCACACCGAGAAAACAAGAAGATTGCCATCCTAATCGACGATACATTTCGGTAACAGAAGCGAATTGTTATGGAATATGGCACGAGTCTGAGAGCAGGAAATAAGATTTTGAAAGGAAACTGGATCAGTTGAAGTGAGGCGAAGAGAAAAACTGGAAGAAAAAGGAAGAAGAAATGAGAGATAGCAAAATAGACCCCAGGAAAACTAGTTTTAGCCTATAACTAGATTTAACCAAGGCTAGAGTTGCAATTCATGATTCAACGGTGCCTAGAATACTCATGAAATATAGAAGGAGCAACTCCTGATTGATTGCACAAGGAAACAAGGGCTGATATGTGCCAAAAATATATCTGGTATACTGCAGAAGCCTGGAAGAAGGTATTTTCTGACAAGGAACAAGTAATACACGTCTGATTTCATGACGAGAAAATCCTTGAGGACTCACTTTTCCCACGTTGGAACGAATGCAGAAAATAATTAAGGGCATCTTTCTTATAAAAAAATAAATATGACAAATTTATTTCCCTTTATAACCGATTTTGTGACAAATACTTTTGTAAATGAAATAACATCTGTTCACATTAATTCTAACACTACTGTACAGGAATACATGAATAATAGGAATATAAATGTCGAAAAAGCAACCAACAGGTGGGGTTAATGAAACGACAAATAGATGAAAATAAACAATAATTATGTGGGCTGCATAAAAGAACACTTACCATAACCACGATTTCGGAGGAATTGCTAAACAGAAAATAATGCACTTGCACCTAAATACTTACAGAGTTGTTGCTTCTTTTTCTGACCGAAGCGATGAGCAGAATGTGTCACTGTACGAAACCATCAGAAAATATTATTTAAAATGTCAAATGTAAGACAAGTATAACGACACGAAGGAAGAAAATTTAATTTTACAGCATGTAGGAAGGATACAGTCCCTACAGTGTACCTATTTACAGCCTCATGAATTGTACTTAATCTAACATTTATATTAATTAAATTTATAAATCTAACAACAATAAACTTCAAATAAATGAAAATAGCACAAACTACATGCAATGTTAAAATGTCAGACACGACATTCAGATAATTCCAAAATTCGAAGAAATCCAATCGTTTAAATACAGAGGTGCATATACTTATAACCTGAAGTCTGAATATTCAAAAATTCCCAAGAATAGATAGAATAGCTCGAGATGTGTTCATAAGTCCCAAAATGGTTTCGTGTTTTAAAAACAACATTTTTCATCTGTATGTCATCCGCAAAATTATTTTTTTTAAAATTCAGATTGTATGGCAAGAAACTACTATTGTAGCATTGGCTTTAGAACAGTAAAAGGGTGATCGTATTCCAAAGGTTTCGTTAATCAAATACGGCAGTAGTGATAGACATACGTTATTACCATGCTTTAACTAACAGGCTTAGATATTATCAATTGATTATTTTATTCTCGAGTAAGGGCCTTCTTCAATGAGGGTATGCCTTCTATTAGTGTTTTCAGTCATAATCGCCCTATAGAGTTAATATGACCCCACTATCAATGATCTTCTGCATATATAAACGTATGTTGTGCCTGTGTCTCTGCGTCACACTCTCATCGGCACCGATCGGGTACACTTCGTCTGCGATCGGCCGTCCTGCCACGCCTCCTATGGAACCCAGCGATACGCATGCACGATAAGTGCGAGTTCGTAATCAAGCGGTTAAAGCGACGTTTGTTTTTTTTTTATTGGGAATCAATGTACAGTCGGGGAATAAAAACAGTTTACACTTGAGTTTTTCAGTGTAAGTTTTAAAAAAATCAGTAAATTTGCAATAAATTTAGTTTGATACGTTAAGTGTAAAAACTTATTAAACAAATTCTTATTTATTTTTCATATTTTTGCCGAGTTTTCTTTGCAATTTTTCCTGCTTGCTTTACTTTTTGCCTGGCAAATGTCAACTTTACGTACAAAAAACATGCGTAATAGACAAGATCACAAAAAACTGCATCTAGTAGTAAAATAGATATTTTAATTTGTAGTTTTAATCGCCCAAAAAATCGAAAGTTTTATATTTTGTTGCATATTCAAGGGTCAAGGGGGGCCTAACTTTTTTAGTTCCAATTCGGTTTTAAAAAGGCAAAAACTATTTTAATTAGAGTAAGACCACACGTGTGGTGAACTCAAAATCTACTTTATTACATTTGAATATGGGTAACTCCAAAACAAATCACTGTAAAAGAAGGAAATATAGTCCACTAAGCGATAGTTCGATTGGAAATACGAGTATGTTATAAAGTTTGCAGTATTAGTGTCTTATCGTAGTTTTACCTTCAATTAGATATATTATTAAATCTCTCACCGATACTATCGCGAATTGTAACGAACAAAGAAAATGTTTAAAAGAACAACCAAGGGCAGAGACAAGTTAATTTTCAGTAGGCTATCTGGCTACGTGCGGCCTTGTCTAATCACATGCTTAGCTCAGTGGCGTAACAAACACAGAATCGTGTGCAAAAATATACATAATACACCTGCTCCAGGAGATTTTTGAAGTCCATTAAGTAATAGTAATTTAAATATAGTAGCCATTGTTGGCTATAACAAAGCTTTTACATAGTTCTAAAGTCGACAGCTCGAGAACGTCGAAATTCCTCACATTTTTGGCAATGGCCAGATCGCGAGTTCACACTTTACCATCGTTTAATGTTCCTTCAACAGCAGGCTATAAATACATATAGGGACATTGAACGATGCACGGTTTTTGTTAGAGTAAAATTAGGTTTTTGTCTCTACTCAGATATGCACATATCAGAGAATGTAAATTTAATTGTAACTTCTCGATTCAATTTCAAAAATAATAAAAGGTGGGGATTTTTAATAAGATCAAGGGATTATTGCAGTTTATTTTGTTTTAGTAGACGTCGGCGGTTATTGATTGCTGGGGAAAACAAGCAGACAGTTCAATAAAGGCTTTCAATTTATACCATGTGGCAGATTTCATAATGACGTAAGAGTTGTTAACACGAAGCAGAAATTCGTGTTATTTAATTTTTCCGCATTTTCTTGAACTGAAAACGCAAAACCAAAGATTTGTCTGTGAAACTTCTAAAAACGGTTAGTTGTCAAAGATAGTGCCACCGATTAATCTAAATTCGTCCTTAAATCGACAACAGCTTCTACTAACAGATATCGTAAACAACCTTGTTTGTTAACGGCACTCTTTTCGATTTGAAGAGGAAGTCCGTAACTACAAGAAATGCAATAATAGGGGACACTAAAACTGCAGTAATGGATTTGGAACTAGAGCTAGCGACGCGCTTATATAAGTTCAGTAGATTACAATATGTATATGGAGGAACACCGACTTGTTGAAGATGTATCTAGAGCGAAGTAGATTCATGCGCTCTTTTTCGCACTCTTTATAGTTGTTTAGCAGTGTGTTGCTATTAAAAAGATCAATATTTAGGTCAGAGCAGATTCCAAAAAATAATAAACGGTGATTGATACTGGTGCTTTTATCGCACACGCCTTCAAATTCAGGATTAAGAGACTATAAATAGTTTATGTTATCATAAGCGCTTTCCAATTCAAGGAACATTATGTTAAATTATTCAAAGCCATCCAGCCTTGTATAGAAACGAAGCGCAAAGTATAATGATACGTGTTCATAGCCGCCTATAATGATAATTAATAGGGCACCCGCAAATTCCCCGCCCTGCAGTTTTCTAATTATCGGGACGAGTTGAAATCGAAATGTAGAATTACAAAACCTCACGTCGTATTAAATAACGAATTAATTAACTAGAAAGCAATGTCTTCCAGCTATGGAACTGGCAGATCTGCTTCTGCACTTTAATTAGTTATTTCGCGACAGCACCTTGTCATGGTATTTTTAGCGGTTTAGGTACTTGTCACGCCAGTTACTAGTAGATAGTAAAACGACGAAGATACAAGCGCTTTCAGCAGCATGTTTTTTCAATAGTTTTATTGTGAAAACTTGAACGTAAACAACTATTCACGTCGTCAGGTAATCCTGCTAAAACACGCCTAGTTGTTGATCAGTCCTTTTTATTTTTTGTTTGTTGAAAATATCGAATCAATCAGCGTTTGATGCGAAATATCGATCACCAAGATTTCACCCTGTGGTGGAAAAAAGAAATGAAGTATTGTAACTTTCGTGGTGCGAAAAGTTCTGTATTACTTTAAAAATCGGGGAAAACTGATTTAACGTTTTTTTTTAAATAGCTATTTGTGCAACAAGTGCTAAAAGTGGACGTTTATGCACGTTTATGCGTAAACACTTTTAGCACAAGTTTGCACACAATATTTTTTCTACGGTTTTAAATTTACTGTTATTAATCCATAAATGTCGATTTAACAAAGGTTTGCATTTATGACAGTTATAATTTATGTCATAATAAAGAGATGGCCTTGACACGCAGGTGAATGTTTTTGCAGCCAGTAGCTGTCAAAGTCAGTTATGAAAGGTAATTATAAATGTACACATTTTACTTTATTCATTACATAATGCTTTAATTATTAAAAAAAACACTTTACCTCTAACGAAAGAAGTAACTAGAATAACTTTACAACCTCACTTCCAATTTTATAACACATGTGCTAAAAGTAAACAGCTGATTTCATTTTTAACACGCTGAATTATAAAACGTTATTTTTATTAAAACGTGAAAAAAGTTAGCGTTAAAAGGCCTACTTTTAGTAATGGTCGTAGAAAAAAGTGCGTTTTTCTATTTTGCGTTTAGAATAACTCCATTCTAGCACCCAAATGACGTTATTTGAGTGTTAGAATAAGTCGCTATGAAATGACGTCATTTGGGTACTAGAATCAGTTATTCGAAACGCAAAATAGAAAATATTTTTATTTTTAAATTTATAAAATGGTATACAGCGGCAAAATAGAAAACAGTATAAAACACTCGTTGCAGAAGGTCCTTCAAGCACTCATTTGTTCCTCAACTCGCGGCTATGCGGCTCGTTTCGGAATTTCAAATTCGTGCTTGAATAGATGCCTTCTGCAACTTGTATTTTAATATACTATTTTAACTATTATTCTGATTTTAAAAAATACCAGCATAAAAGTTATTCAATACTATAAATCCCATTTTGGAATGCCCTTGATTATTCTTCTAACATTTATATTAACCAATTAGAGCACATAGTTTGAGGAAGGTACTCGGTATTAATATCTGGGAACACCCATCGATTATACTACGGCCAGCTTCGCCTATAGTAACTAACTACTAAGTATTGCTATTATACAACCAAAATAATCATTCAAGGGACGGAATACTACTTCAGTATCATAGCCTACTCGTTTGCAAAAAAGTAGCGAAGAAACATTCTAACCATGAGCGTAAAAATAATTTTTTCTAGGATCTTGTCAAAATGACAACTTTTTGCACAATTTCTAGTGTCAAAAGTGACGTTTGTAGCACTCTTAATATTAGCGCTCGAATTACGTCTTTTTGGCACGTTGCCATTGAGGGCGTGTTTTAATACTAACGGGTAAGGTCACTATATCAATAAGGTACCGCCATTCCATTCCTAGCTTGAGAATGTGAGAAAATTGTGAGATAAGGATAACAAATACAAATTTCCCAAGTGCAATAGGGAGGACACTAGTTTTTTGGGATTTTCTTTTTGGTGTAATGGCACTTGTAAAGTGAGGAATCTGTTAGGTTATGTGTTTTTATCCCCAGTTGGAGAAAATTGTGCGACAAGGATAGATATAAAAAATCACTAATGGCGGTACCTTATTGATATAGTGACCTTACTAACGGGTGTTCATAAATAGTCGTCATCCCAGTAGGTTTTGACTTCAGAAACGTATGTCTATTAAAATTGAGAAAAAATGCGCTATGACAGTACTCAATGACGTTTCATTGTGTTGCACGAATTAATCAAAGACATAAACATTTTGTTTTTCAAAGCAACTGTGATGACGACTGTTTATGAACACCCGTTAGATTAAAACACGCTTTTCCGTAAATTTGAATGTCAACATAACCTAGAATATCTAACACAATGTGACGGAAAAAGTGTCACCGAACTAAGTTTTTATATTTCTGCTACGATCGTAGAAAAAATAGCGTATGATACACGTGTATAAGTGCCATTAAAGCACTAGCGACGTTAAAAGCACTCCGCTTTGCGTCGTGCTCTTAAACTCGTCGCACATGCTTTAAAGGCGTACTTATATACTAGTATCATAATATACTATTAAATAATACTGAAAGCAAAATATTGAAGCATTCATAAAAACATCAAATCTGTTGTGGTTCTGTAATTTATTCTCATCGTGTTTATACTAATATATTAACTAGCTTTTTAATCTACCACATTGGTGGCCGATGGCCTTATTGTAATTGCATTTTTCAAATTTAATTGTGCAAATAAAATGTGTTTAACGTCTGTAACCAAGAAAGCTATGCAACAAAAGCCTATCTAGTATCGCTGGAATTGCCATTAACTTATTTGTTACAAACGTACCGCAAAAAATTGCTTTTGTTTAGATTGGATAACGGTTGATATTTGAAACAAAAGTAACGCGACAACGACGGAAAGTAGGCTTGCCGGCACGTAGCTGTAAAATTTGAACCATGCTTTTAGATGGCGCTGAAAAAGTAACTCAGGTGGGCACAGCATACGTCGATATACCGTAGATCCACGGATGGACTTTACAGGAGGGGGGAGATTTTTATTTTGAATTATAGTGAAACAGAGTGTGATAAAAGTGGTTACTTTTCTAAAATCGCTGATGGAGTTCATATGTTTCAGAAAAAATTGCGCAACATTTGAACATTTATTTGAATAGTTCTACAAGGTAGTGTAATAACAGCGTACATAAATCAAACAAGTAGAGACACTCACTGTCGGTTACTCTGATGTCAAAATTGCCGATTTGGCTGACCTTGAACGGTTCTTGGGGGGTACTTTCCGATAGTACTAACAGATAGCGCCACTACTGGCTCTGATTGGTAGAACTTTGTGCTGCCATCTGGTTGCCAAGCATAGAAATACCTCCTAAGTCACTGTCTCAGGCACTCTAGACAGGTTTCAACATTTGGCATGAGTGTCTCTGTTTGATTTAGGTACGCTGGTAATAGCTTCACGCTTTCATAGAAACATTGTTTAAATTCGTATTAAAATGACATCTGTTAAAATAATTATTTTTGCTTTTGTGTCGATTACTTTCACTCGGTAGAAATGTTAACATTGGAACCAAAAATGTACTTGATTCACGACTATGGTACGGGAGAACAATCTTACCGCTACATTACTGATGGGATCAGTACAAAATGATCCCAAACTTTCTTTGCGAAAATGGTCGTCAAAATTGTTTAGGAGAATTGAAATTTGACTCTTATGAACCAGAGTTTAATCATACATTACAACAAGAAGACTATGCAAAACGTTTAAATTTTTGTCTATGGATGGGATCAGAAATGATTGAAAATCAATACTTTTACCGAAATTTTATGTTTTCTGAGGCCAAATTTTCTGCTAATGAAACAGTTTCATTTCGACATGTAAGATATTGGAGCGAAAATAATAATCCACATTTTCGTATTTCAAATAATCGGCAATATTTTGTTAATGTTAATGTGTGGTGTGCTATTTCTTACCATGGTATCATTGGGCCATATTTTTTTTAATAAAACTGTTAATCACAACACGTATTTGGATGTGCTACAATATTTTTTTAACGATAGATGAGATAATTTGCCTACCAATTATCGGCTTGCGTGCTATTTTCAACGAATTTCGCGAATTGTTGTTTATTGGTTAAATAACAAATTTGGTAATAAGTGGATCGGTAGAAATGGTCCAGTTTTAGGGTCACCAAGGAGCACTGATCTGACAATTGCAGATTTTTACATCTGAGGCTGTTTGAAGCAAATTATTTATAAAAACCATTCACCCGCTGATGCAGACATTTTGAAAAAACGAATAAAGGGAGCTGTAGCATCAATAAAATTCAGGAAATACGAAACAGTTATAGGGTACTGTGCCGTAGAATATAATTGTGTGCCAAACAAGGTGGATAATCAATCGAATAAAAATAATTACTGTTTTATTTGTTTAACTAAAATTAATAAAATTTTAAAATTTAGCATTTTTTTCTGGAACAGCTGAATATTTCTAAACTTTTTGGGGCCCATAAGCATTTTAGAATAAGCAAAAACTTTTAACAAGAAATCTCTTTTATTTGAAATCGGCAGTGAAGTACGCCGAAATCGTCATTAAAATACGAGAAATCGGCAGTGAAGTAATCCATTGTTTTACGACTTTTTTGTAGGTGGCGAGGCGACAGATAAACGTCAATCGACCGAACATAACCTACAAAAGTTGGTTAAAATGTTGTAATTTCACGATTCCTCGATTTCAAATAAAACATAGTGTACACCTCGGCACTGAAGTTTCTTTTTATCCCTCATGTGGTTTATTTGCCTTGGCCCTACAGGCCTCGGCAACTAAATCCACATTCGTGATAAAAAGTTATACTTCAGTGCCTTGGTATACAAACTACTATTTCGCTAATATTAATTACTTAATAGCTATTTATGATACAAGTACATAATGCCTAATGAATTGTATATTTATAATTATAGTATAGAAAGTAAACGTTTAATAAAAAATAAAATAACATCATGTTATAACCAACAGAAATAGAGTAGTAAATGCCTAACATTTAACACATTTTATAACTTTCATATCTAACAAAATATCAATTAAAAATATAAAACTAAATACCATCTTCAAGTTGGTATAGATACAAATACAAAGAAAACTGATGGATGGATGGAAATATCTACCTAGGTAACCCTAGTAAAATAAAATAATATTAAGGTAAAATCCTAAGAACCCACATCAAAATAGGTAACAAATACCTACTTACTATTTATTTGTATCATTAATATCTGTAAAACGCCGTAAAAATAAATTGATCAGAAATAAAAAATTTATCTTTCTTTTCTTATTGACAATAAATTGTCCACAAGATTTTTACAACAGGATCCCTATTGTAGACGATGCTTTTTGCTCAATTGACAAAACCGGTCATGTAGCCTATCTTGGTTCGTAGAATTTCTTAAATAATGTTTTATTGCTTTGAACTTGCTGAATGATCTTCCTATTGTGGTTAATGTAACAGGAGAGTCACGAATAAAACCAATGCAGTAATAATCTCGCCAATATTGTTTTCGAGAACATTATATTTCTGTAGGAATAAACTTGTCAAATCTGGAACACTCATGCTATCATTTAAATCCTCTTTTAGTAAAAAAATAGCGTTCACAAACTGAATGGCGATATTATTATTGAGAACATCAGAATACTTTTGTCTGAAGCAAATCACATCGGACCTGTTCAGCGTCTTGCATTTTTAAAACGTTTTTCGGTTCTAAAAACTCAAAATTGTTAGTTTTTCAAAGCTCGCAAATCGAGTCTGTTCACTGATAACTGAGAGTGGGCACTGAGGTTGCAGTGCTATCAATCTATACCCAAATTAAGAAGATATCGAGATATTTAATAAGCGAATACAAAACTTACCGGCCCCCCAAAGGGCCCTCTAAGAGCCTGGGCCCCTAAGCAACGCTAATTCCCGCTTATGCATATCACCGCCACTGATAAAGAGGCAAGCCCACTAAAGAGCAGTATGTACGTATACCATACAAAGTGTTATGAAGGACTGCTAAAATCGAAAATATATCGAGTTTATAAATTTGACGTCTTTTCTGTTACAGAAAAAAAATTACGTTAGAGTGCTGCTTGACAAAGATAGTTTATTCGAATTTACTTCAACATTATTGTACTAGTACAATAAAGTACTTTATGGATTCAAAACTGTTCATAAACAAGGCCTTTATGATGCAGTCGAACATTGATAATATGAAGCTGAAATTTTATATTTATAATTACTTATAACAAATAAACCTTTCCTTATAACATTTTCCTCTAAAATCAAAATTAAAGGTAGTTCTCTCTTTAGCTATTTTGATATTTTCCTAATTTATAAACACCCACTATGTCAAATTTCGAATTACTCCATGGTACTGTGGTTTTTATAAGAAGCAAACATTTTTATAAAGAATGACTTTTCTACGAAAAATGAAAAATAAAAAAATCTTTGTAAAGTCCATCCGTGGACATGCAGTATATGGATATTTTCTTATACCCATTTTTTTCGATTATTTTATTCGAAAAACTTTTCTACGAAAAATGAAAAATAAAAACATCTTTGTAAAGTCCATCCGTGGACATGCAGTATATGGATATTTTCTTATACCCATTTTTTTCGATTATTTTATTCGAAAAATTGTTTCAAGTAAATTACTCAAATAGTCTTGGTGACTGAAATCGTTAAAGAGTAAGGTTTTTTATATACTATGTATAGTTTGTAAAGTCTACACATTACCCTTTTTCTGTGACGTCAGAAATAACAAAACATAGCGTTAAAAACGTATGTCTTATATTGCATTGAAATTCAAAAACATCATTTAGATCGCAGGTAGTAAACTTTAGAAAGAATTTGTCATATACCTAACCTTCAATGTACGGGATGCTCAAAATAGCACATTATTCAAACCAAGACATTCTTGACCTATGTAATCCGACGTTTCTCCTCTTCAAAGAAGTCCCTGACGCTTAAAATAAGATTTTAGACTTCATCGTTTGCTTGTTTTGCGCGTTATTTTCTGACGATATTCCCACAATTGCTTTAATAAACAAATGCATTTTTTAAGTCTCTTGGCTACCGCTGTACTTAAGTATATTTTTAAATTGAATACAACAAAACCATAGAATCTGTATTATTCTCACATGGCATCGTTTATACAAGGATACAAGGTAGTAATGAGTCGAGAAGGGCAAAAGATAATAATTAATTTTATTTTTAGCATCAACATTTTCAAATATGTGATTGAATCGATACTTCACGCCAATCGTTCAATTACATTTTTGCGAAACAGATATCCTTGATATTCTTATCTCTCCTAAAGTAGTTTGAAAAGATTATGTAGCTGTTCTTGATTAGGTATATTGTTACTAATTTTTAAATGCCACGTTTTTTTGCTTCGACAACCAAATCGATTTTTTAAATGTAAGATCCATGTTATCGATCTTATTATAAAATTAAATTTTGTATATCTACAAAAATCAGCAAAACCAAGAGCAACGCTACGAGGAAAAAATCCGATTTGTAGTATATACTTTTAACCCTTTAAATCTGAAACTTTAAACACACCTCAGATCTTCTATATGCAATCTCCTGCCGAATAGACGCATTTGGTCTATTGATTTTTCAGCGTTGACCCTCCAACCATAGATGCACCCCAATTTTTAAGTTGTGGTCGTCCCTAAAATGCGTTCAAAAAGGTGAGCTTTCAATTTCTCAAATAGAAACAAATCCGAGTGTGCGAAATGCCAGAAATAAGCTGGGTGTGGAAGGATTTCGAAGCCCAGTTCATCCGCATTTGTGCGACGATATATTGTCGTGCGTAGTAGCACTCCTTTTCGCAATCGTCGTTGGAGTTGGATTTTGATTTGGTCCAACAATTCGGTCAGGTAGTCGTATGTGCGACCATTTTCATGAACGTCGATAAGTTAGTCGCCGCGGGAATAGGTACCAAAAAACCGAGAGCACCATTTTTCTTGCGGACGGTTTCGTGTTGAACTTGGAGCCGTAGAGTTGAAATTCCACCACCCCTCCTGGCTGGTTTGGTGACAGGATCATAGTGATGGACCCAACTTTCGTCCATAGTGGCGATTCTGTCAAATACATTGTCAGAATCTGAATCGTCCTCTGTGCCGCTCTTAAACTCATTTGTTCATCGATGTACGGTCGATTCTAATGTGGAACCATGCTAATAAACAGTTTTAAAACATTTTTGGTAATTTCAGTAAAATGAACAGTTTTTAAATCACTGCTTGGTGTTCAATTTTCTTTATTTTCAGAAACTTATAATACGTACATTCTACTAAATAGGCTATAATATCTAAAGTTTTATACGAATCGAGACGACAAGATACGGAATTTCCAATGCAGTTAAGAAAGAGAACGGCGAAAATGTTCTCTTTCATTCGTAATTCATGTCTTGGTCTTGACAAACAAAACCAAGATGGAGGTTCTGATAATTTTCCCCAACTGTGACCCAAGTCTCCTCTTGGCTGTAGTCATGCGAACTCTTGATACTAATATCGTATATAGACAGATAACTTTAGTTTAACTTAGCTTCTACTAATAATTGTCATGTAAATAACCATAAGGTGGACGATATCGAGTTGAGCAAATAATTGTTTTCCTTATCACATTTTTGACTCTCTATGTATAGAACAGTCCGAAACTAATTTTAACTATGGTTAGATTTTGAAGTTCAGATTAAAATGCCTCTTGTGTTTTGTAGAAATAAGCAAGTAGTGGAATATCATCATTAGTTTTAATTTGTTTTTTCCTTCATATTAATTTATAAGTCGTTGAAAAAAGTACTTTATTTGAAATTTGTATAAACAGCAATTAGTAAGAAGTACATCTGTTGAATATGGAAATGCTTCAAATCTTGTGAGTTCAGCAAAATGAATGGCAGTGAGGTAGTCTTGTAGCTTAGATTTTTAGGTTTGTTCTCCGTATTTCAATGCAAGTACTTTATGAATTCATCTTGAAGAAACGTTTGATATCAAATTTGTAAAGAATATGCGACTGTACAGGCCATTTATCGATACTTCGGTACACTAGGATTGGCGTGAAGCGATTTTTGCTATGCTATCTTTGGGACGCTTGCATCTGAAGATAGGTAATTTGTTGAGATGATTTCGGAGGATTTCACGGCCTTTAGTAACAAACGACTTCCTGGATTGGACCGTGTTTCTCTTTCCGATCGTTAGAAGAGTTTCGCCTATGGTGTGGTTTACACGTTGAGTTACCATGCTCTTTTGCTTTCTGCAAATGACACTGGAACTAAGTATTGCCAAGTCTAGACGGAAAAGAATCGGTTCAAAATTGAGTCGGCGATTTGCCAATATTGTCAGTGGAAAACGCGGGTGGGACAAAGAGTACCAATTATGTGGCATTTCAGATTTAAAGGTGACATGGGATAAACGTTGCATCCACATCTTTAGATAACTTTAATAAAAATCGTGTAGGAACTGAGATCCGAACTTGCTTAGGCTCGGCACAGTGCGACGCCGACGGTGTGCCACTTCGCCACTCTGACGGGGCAGTTAGTTACTCAACCGCTTAACGTATTTTATGTGTAACACCAAAAAACGCCTAAAGCTTTTCAGTTCTTAATCATTAATATTGCACACAAACGTTTGGTACTTTTTAAAAGTATTTTCTTAACTACACTTTCATCAAATGATTGAAGTAGCCCGAATATCATAATCATGATGAATAATGCAGGTCAGTAATTTCCGAAACAATAGAATATAATTTAAATTCTTACTTTCTTTTTTCTTAAATATTTCGCAGCACAAGAAGAACGTTAAATAGTAAATGATATTTTACATGCCTCAAGTAACATTTAAAATGTCACCTCCATCACGCAACGGTAATGATGCTTTAATTGCACAATGATAAAAAGGGAAGCGCCAACGTACTTTCACCGTTAATTTCAAGAACAGTTTCGACACAAACAAACAAATATGCCTTCTAGGGATACTATCGCCTCTTTTACTCTCTTCTTGTCGAAAATTATACTGCTGGGTAATTTTGGAGGACGAGAATCAGGTGCTGGTTTTATTCAAATGCCTCCCGTTACATCCGCTATGTAACTCGTTGTGGATGACGGTGCAAAGTACAATGACTATTCATCTAATCTTGATTATCTTCAAAATTGGCGATATCTGAATAACGAATTGTCAAACGGATTTAGTCGAGAATCCGTGGGCTTAATTTACTGCGAGTTTTATTAAATTTGTAGATTGGTGAGGACATCGAACTGACGAAGTTTGGGGTTATAACCCAGAATTACTTCCTTATAAAAAATCGTATCGCTGCCAGGTTTTTTATCCGATTACCGTTACATTTTCTCACGACTAAGTGAATAACTTTTATATCAAGCATCAATATTGAGGTGGGCAATTAGAGCGCTTTGAATAATGCTTGTTTATGATGATTTTGTTTTATTTATTACACAGATCCCAACACTGAAAATCAAGTTTTACAAAGATCATTTTTTATGCAGAACTTTGAAAATTTCAGTTTATATTTTGATTTTTCAAGAAACTCGCCTAAATGCATTTAAACAAATGTTTTAAACATTTATATACTGTGTTCAAAAATCAAAAATTATGACATATCTCTGATTATGACATTTGTTTTATTATTATTAGCACGTTCTAAACGTGCCCAGAAAACCTAGAAATTTGGTAAGGGCAGGTATGAAAACATCCATTGGACAATGTTTCGAAGAAATTCAAATTTCATCTGTCAGATTCGTGAAAATCTTATGCATATTTTTTCGGTAAATGAGGTAAATATGGATTTTTACGAACATTTCAAATTTAATCTACAACTGACCACAAGGAGCGTGTTACAAATTTGTGGGTAGAGGCAGTATCTAATTACACTTCTGAAATGTGGCAATACACTATTGCCCATTGTAAAGAATTAATCAAAACACGTTTGGATAAAAGATATGTGTAACTCCAGTAGTATCAATATTCTGTCAGTGATTATAAATATTGCAGATTGTGATGCCGAAGCCTCAGCTTTAGATCTTGACAGTGATCAAGATCAACATGACGATGAAGACGATTGGTATAAGCAATAACAATACATCTTGAATCGCGAGTGGACTGCTTCTGTTCCTACGTTTCTTATTTTGTTTTTATTTCACATCTCAAAGTAGAGTTCATTAAAGCTTTTTTAGTAGTTATTTTTGTGAAACGTTCTGAATAGTTGATATTTCCGGCCGTACTTACTGCTGCAAAATTTGTTTTTTAGGCGATCATTACAAAAATGGCGATTCTATGTCCTCTTTTGCAGCCGTAAAGTTTTACATTTTTGTACATATCTGTCAAATGTTACTTTTTTGTACACATCTGTCAAACTCTACTTTTTTGGAACTGATCTGTCAGAAACTACTTCATGATTTTGGATTTTGCGGGGAGCAAACTTAGGGTCGCAACACTTGCAGCTTCCAGAATTTCACCGGGGGTGTCTGAACTTCGCTATCACCCATTTTAAAAGGCTCAAAACACACGCGATGAAGCTTAATGTTAAATTTGACAGGAGATGCTTTTATTTTTAGTTGTCTAAATGCTGTTGTTTTTAGTTGTCTAAGGTAACTATGTTTTTCAAGAAAATGTTCAGAAAAAACATAATTTTGTGACCAAATGTTTGAATTCTTTGGTGATGATCGCCTAAAAAATGTTGTGTGCACCTCAGCCAAAAGTGCTTTTTTGGCCTCATCGGAATTGCAGCCTCGGCTAACGCCTCGGCCGCAAACAACAGATTCGGCCAAAAAAGATCACTTTTACGGCCTTGATACACAATATACTATTTACGGCCGTTGTTATTAGCAACGGCCGCGAAAGCAAATTTCACAAAAATCAACTTTTCAGCACGGTTGCACTAAAATATTATTAAGTATAGGCTGCGCATTTTATCGTGTAACAATTGGGTAGGTTACACGTTCGCCGTTCTTTAATCAGAATTTGCCGTTTTCATATTAGCTTTGTTATTAGGTATACAACAACATAACATTCACACGAACTGACTAATTTGACACTTAAGAAATACCACCTTAAAATTGCAATTCTCACCAAATTATCCACTAGACAGAGTTGGCGATACCAATTATGGAGGAGATTGCGACGTTGTTTTTTTATAATTTTTGAACAGAGTATACGCGATTATTTGTTTGATAAATGATGTGACATATCTTTTTTTTTTCTCTCCAATATAAAGTGTTTTATATTATTTGATTTGTATCGGAACGTTTTTGTTCCTTCTAGTTTTTTTATATGTCAGTTGCTGTAGAAAATATTAAAACATCTACTTAAAAGTAAGTTAGTGACAAGACAACAGATGTAATTCATGATTACCTATTTAGCTTCCACTGACTTTCTTTTAAACGTTTTTGAATTCGGACCGTTAGATACGTCTAGGAGGGTCAGAGCTCCCTAGATCACCAGATCATAATCCTTTAATGTTTTTCCAGCACTTCTATTCAAAATGTCACGCAAGCATTAAAACGACGAATTCAGGGCGGCATTAGGGTTAAAAATTGACATTTTCAACATATTATACAGTATAAGACTTCGTTTTTATTAAGGCGCATATTGAATATTACAGATATTTTTGAAAATAAAAAGCAAAATTTTGATGTTTTGTGTATCGAAAACCTACGTCTAGCAGAGATACGTACATTCATATGGATTTTTATCTATAAAAGAACGCATTTGAATAATTAAGTAATTAAAGTATTTACTATAATTTAGAAAGTAGCTTAAATAAATAGCTTGCTTTTACGCTTATTTTGGCTAATAAAATCAAAAAGTGATCTTTCTCAACTTAAAATTAAAACTATGTAGATGCAATCAGAAGCTGTACGTAATATTATTTATTTTCTTGTTTTTTGTAAGACGACTTAAAAACAACGGCAAATATAAAACAATTTTGTATATCTCAATATATTATTAATTTTGCATAGATGATTGCATTTTTATTTTAACGTCTTATACACGGTGTCCCGGGTGAATCTGTCAAACTTTACGGATTATATTCCTTGACTATTTTCCTTAAAATGGTTGCCAATCACATAGCTGGAATTTAAAAGTTTTAGTCGATCACATGCCAATGACATCGACAATTTTGCACTAGTGCAAAATTCCAATACGTTCTGGAATTTAACAATTATTTTTATTTTGTATCTATGTTAATACTAAATCAATGTTTCTAATTAAAAAATGATATTAACGTTAAAATAGTTTTTCAGGGAATAGTCTGTCAAATATTCCTTGTGCAAATTAATTTGCCTAATTTTTTAACTACACAAGCTCTACGCGCTCCCGTGCATTTGGAAAAATTGTCGGCAATTTGACATGCACTCCACCAATTAATTCTGTTTGATTATTTTCGATCACGTGCGTCAATTTGACAAATCATATGAAACATGAAGTAAAAAGATCATATGTAGTTTCATCAGTATATCATATGACAAGTAAATAATGAAGTGTCAAATTAATTGCCAAAAATGTCTTCCCTTTATTAATAATTATTATTAATTCATTTAAGAACTTTGCGAATTCACCGCGGGCATCGATACATCCTTATAGTTGCCTAAGAAACTTTCAGATTGTTATTTTTCAAAATTATTACGGATGATTATCTATGATTATCACTGCCCTTGGTAAATTATAGCTGAACATTTTTATGCAAACAGGTTCTATTAACGTTCAACAATCAACAATAGGTCCGATGATAAAACATAACTGAGTTATGGCTTCTTGAAGAAAAATACAAGAAATTTCATAAATAACGCTTTCTATCAACAACAATCGAAAATTGGTTGATGTAATAATAACTAAATAGGCAACAATAATTATCCAAGTATTCTAGAAGCATATCCCTCGAGTTTGGCATAGTCTTCACGGACAAACTTTCAATTATTTTAAATATATTTCTTGTATTTTTGTCCACACATCATAACTCAGTATTGTAATCCGACCCAGGTTGATATAACTGTTTTTTGGTGAAATTGCACAAGGATCATACTCTTAGAGTTTGGCAGATTTTCCCAGGACACCCTGTTTATTGACAGTTTTTTGTGCTATACTGAAATTTGCTTTTGCGATGTACTTAATATGATAATAATGAAAATAGGTTACTATTTCTTACGTCATTATATATATTTAGTACAGGACATATCTGATTTTTTTTTTAAATATTCCTCAGATAATGCAAATGTTCCAAAATTGTTTTAAAATGCATATTTTTCGTGTTACGAACTTTAAAAGTTCTGGATTTAAATGTCAAGGGAGAGAACCATTCCGGAAAAATCGAAATTCCATAATTAAGGCAAATACGTAAATTGTATGTGTATAATTTGTAACCTCATTTACCTGGCGGTGTAGAGGCTGGTGCTTTTATGCGCTGGCGTCTGGCGGTACAATGCTCAATTTGCCCCGGATTCGGGATACAGAGTTGGAGCGCGCCTTTGGTGCTTGCACAGCAACCATTGTGTGAAGTGTGTGTTTTGGTGATGTGTTGACCTTGTTACTCTATCTCTTAGGTCTGCTGTTCTGAGTAGAGCACAGTTAATTTGGTGCCCAACAAAATTAAAGTTGACCTATTTCTGACAGTTGTCTCTTTACCAGTGACAGCTGCTCCTTAGGGGCTCGTGGGCTGTAGCCTCCCAGCCGTCAACAGCCTATATGTCATTATAACAAAGTAACTATTCTATAATTGAAAATATATTTTATCATCTTTGACATCTATCCTACCGTTATAATATAACAAGGTTTAAGTAATGAGATTCTATACCGCTTAAAACACGTACATGAATATCCGAGAAGTATGTCAACATAGCATGAGTTATGTACCAATATACTCGCTCGTATTCATGCACCAAGCGGCTGGCACAAATGGGAATTACTGGCGAAAACGCTGTCGCAGCAGAATCGATGTATACCAGTTTCAAGGCGACACGATGGCTAACGACTACAAATATAGTGCACTCAAAATGTAATACAATCAGAAAGTAAAGGTAGCCGCCGATATCAAATGTGGTGCAATCTTTGACATTGAAAATGAATGTATTATAGCTCTGAGCACTATTTTTGAAATAAATTAGTTCTTATAGGTATAACTGCTTGCTTGAAAGTCGTAATCACGCCACGCTGTAAAATCTGGATGTAAACAAAATCGCAGTAACCACTGAGGGCGCGATTAAAAAAATCACGATATCGCCTATCACTAGTTGGCGTGTGTTTATTTATCTTGGGCGATTTCGGTTGTTTCTTGCAGTTTTATTAAAAAAATTGTGGAGAATAGCATAACTAAGTATTCTCCACATTAATGTAGAAGGCTTACCTAACGCCGAAAAGGATAAAATAAAAAACCTTTTATTAAATTTCAACCTGCAGAATAAAGTTGGAACTCACAATTTTACAAGACATTTTTCTGTGAACTTTCCAAGAAAAACAAATGAATTTGTGGACGTGAAGCATGCTCTGCTTTTCCCATTATTAAATAAATGATTCTGTTTCGTCTTTAACACTTACTTATGCACATTTTGTGTTGTGTTTGATTACTTTTTGTTCTATTCATGTGATGCTTCCTTTTGAATGGTAAAATTAAAAAATATTTATTTGGATTAAGATATCGACGGAATTATTACTCATAATGTTTGCTTAGTAATTGTCAAAAATTAAGAGCTCCCCCCCAAATACAATTATCACAAGCCGCCACTGATCTTTACGAACAAAATATGAGTAACTGCTTCTTTATTATAGGTTTATAACCTATTTATTCCAACAATTTGATTTCATTGGTAACAATGGAAGTGACCTGTATGAAGTATGATTAAACGCTGGCATAGAAAACGAAACTGCTATGTTAACCATTAATAGTTATTTATGCAACTAGTGCTAAAAGTTGATGTTTATGCACGAGACATGAAAATTATGCAATTATGCAAATTTTAGCACGCGTTTGCATACAATATTTTTTCTACGACCTTAAATTTTCTGTTATTAATCCATAAATGTCGATTTAGCAAAGGTTTGCACTTATGACAGTTTTAATTTATGTCATAATAAAGAGATGGCCTTGACGCGCAGGTGAATGTTTGTGGAGCCAGTACTGTCAAAGTCAGTTATCAAAGGTAATTATAATAGTACACATCTGACCTAATTCATTACATAACGCTTTAATTATTTAAAAACCACTTTACCTCTAACGCAAGAAGTAACTAGAATAACTTTACAACATTACTTTCAGTTCGAAATTGTAACCTCACTTCACTTTTAGCAGATGGGCTAAAAGTAAACAGCTGATCTCATTTTAAACACGCTAAATTATAAAACGTCACTTGTAGTGAAAAAAGCTAGCGGTCGTAGAAAAAATAAATTCAGTGTATTCTATAGATATTAGTACATCGTTGTCGCATATCTCTCATATCTTTAAATATGAATAACAAAGAAGTAAATTGAAATAAATAGCGGAGCTTAAATTTTGACTTCATAATTTCTAATCATAGATTAAATTGAATGAAGATTTCCTGTACTTTATACAAAACCAACTATGTATTCGTAGAAATGAAGACATTAGCATAAAATAAAATTTTAAGAACGCCTGTCATGTTGTTATTGTTACTCCTTCGGTGACGAAGGGTTGGCCGGGTTCTAGTTACCAGTCAACTAGTCCTCGGGTTGGCGTTTTAAGACCATTCAATCAATGTTGCCATTGTAAAATATTCAGAATACATCAAGCTTCATACTGTAGTAAAAAAATATAGGAGGCATCAAGCAACTAAACTACGGTTGCATCAAAATCTGTTCTTCAATAAATCCAACAAACAAACTATTCGTCACCACGTATCTTATAGCTTTGTATAAGCTTACGCTCGCTGGTTTGGTCGAATGACCCAAAGATCCACAAACAACATTTGTAGGTAAATTCTCACAAACAAACAAAAAACTGGTATATAAAAAACTAATTTATTGTATGATAATGAATGACCAGGCACTTCTGATCGCGAAGACGGTCAGTTCCAATCATGCCCGAGTTTCAGCTGGGGTGAGAGTTCATAACAAGTAGGGGGTGGGGGAAGAATCTTAATGGGCAATGACAAGCTTGAAAGCTCGCGTGACAGCGAGGAAGCTTCTTCGAACAGAAAATCTAAATTAAAAGTCGTTCAGGATAAACACATTTCAAACTGGGGAAAGGCCGTAGAAACTAAGGTCAAACTAACCTCAATTAATAAATGTGAAGCCGTAGTAGGGAAAAACCTTATAAAGGAAACAGATTATGCATGAGGCCATCTTAGAACTGAACGGCAAATAAATTGTCAAATCATTTGGTTTCATTAAAAGTAGCTGTAGGCAACTCCAGATGTTTAATTCTTGTAGAAATTAGTTTAGAAATTCTAGTTATTTATTGTGGCAGTTTTTGTGGAAAATAAATTGGTAAATTAAAAAAATGGCGACGATACAAGTTTAGCTGTTTTATTACAGTTTCATTAATAAATCCTACAGAACTGTCTAACATATAATTAAAATTACAACAAAAATAAACATAAATAGGAAATGAAAATGAAAGTGTAGGAAGTTTATACTATGGGACTAGTGAATTGACAGAATAGAGAGAGGATTAGTTGTGCACTGAGTATAAAAGTGAAGGAGAATGTCGGAGAATGTGGTATAATGCTAATGTTAACTTGGAAATATTTACATTTAAGTGATTAAACAATGTAGGAAACCACGGAAATAGTGTCCAATAGATGTTTAGTACCGATTTGGGGCAAATCAAAATATTGGAATTTTACAAACGAAACGATATCAGCTGATGGAAGAAACGTTATGAGATTTTAAAATACTAAACGAGAGGTGCTCGACCGCACACAGCAAGTGTCCACCTAATTTGTACGTGTGAAGTGAATTAGATTATAGCGCCGCAGCCACATATTCGCGCGATTTAGAATTTGCTGTTCACGTTCGCTGTTTATTAAATTTTTAATGCAAATACCATTTCCGCATTGTTTAGCTTTCGCCTCGCTCAGGACCAAAAGTAGACGACGCATTAATTGGACCAACGCCGAGGTCCCAAGCTAAATGGGCTTTAAAATTTGCCCTGTTTCGTACCTTAGCTCCACTCCTTCCCTGGGAAGTTTTTATTCGCAGCAACAATCGAACCAAGTTGTAAACTTAATTATGATAACCAAAGTTGCGTTCGGCGTTAGCTCGCGGAACCTGAAAAGCGCCAAATTAAGCATGTAAATGTCAAATGCTAAACTCGAAATTTAGGCTTCATATTTAATATATTAAATTTGAAAGAAATAATCTATTTGCTTTAAGTAAACAAGGAGGTGTTCCTGGAAGCCCTTTTTATCCTTGTATCAAGATGTGTACTTGAAAGAGAAACCCAAAAAGAGATATACCTTGTATCGCTTCATTCGTTTAGTTTTTAGTGACAAGATTAGATTAGATAAAACCCATTAATTGAAATGGAATCCAGCAACACGTTGGGAGAATTATTTTGAACCTTGCTCTTGCCACTTAAATCGGTTAATTTATCTATTGTGTCTGGTCGTATAGCATAGACAAACACGCTTTTATTAGATGGGAAAATGGACATTACAATAAATGAAGTATAGTATCGCAATTAAATATTAAACTTCGTAATCGGGAATATCCTTGGATGTAACGATCAGGACTTTGTTTAAATTAGTTTGTTTTTCCGCATTTGATAATTATTTGTTGTTGTTTATAATTTTCAATAATTATGTAATATTTTTGTGCAATTATAATCTTTGTGTAGTTTTATTAGGTTCCTCAATATAAGGTGCGTGGGCAAATAGAATAGATAATCTCTCACGCCTTTTATATCATTTATTTTATTAGAATGTTAGCCAAAAAATGTGCCGTTAATACGGAATTGGGATACGGCAGGATCAATTTTCTTAAGTTTGAAACAAACTCGAATGCTAGAGATAGCTTTTATTAAGAGCAGATTAGTTTTAAATAACGTTTTGACCTGTGAGACCATAAAAATAAGTAGAAGTAGTAGAGTCGTAACAGCTAATTTGTCTGTTGTTTCTAGTAGTTATTGTAATTTTCTGTAATGATAAACTTTGCCAGTTGTACGCTTGGCATGTTGTGATAAATATAGATAACGTTCATTAAAAGTGAACATTAGAGCAAACTGCAGTAATGGTGTTGTAACGTAACTCCTATTTATTAAACAAAACAAGTAACAGACATCAGGTCACTTGATCCCACATAAAATATGTATCAAACGCCATATCTTCGTCAAACCGAGCTCTGTAGTTTAGTGGTTAGCACGTCTACTTAACATTCGGGAGGTCGTGGGTTCGATTCCAGCGACCGTCTGCTCTGATTCAGGTTTTTCTGAGTCAATAGAGTACCTTCTCTGAGGCGAATGCCGGGGCAGTACTTCTCCACCTTTCCTGGCCTCTCTTCTATTCTCCACCCCTCCTTTCTCTCACCCATCCTATAATTCCAGTGCTTGGCTGAAGAGGGACGCAAGGTCCCTATAGCAGCCCGCCCCCAGTTGGGGGAATTTAAATGACCCTGAATCTTTACTTTTTATCTTTTTTTCGTAAAACAATAATTGTGGCGATTTTTGGTTATTTGGAAGAAAAGGTAACCCTTTAGTGTAGCATTAATTTTTCTTGTGGATGGTGGATGACTACTTTTTGTCCTAGATCGAATAATCTTATTCTCGATTTTTAATTATTTACACCACTTACATTGAACTTACAATTAGGGCAATTTTGAAATGTGATAGGGTGATTCGGTTTCTCGCACTGGTAGTGGTGTACACATAATAGATTGTTCACTTTCACGTAACATTTTAATTAAAAACTGATCATAATCTACCGCGAGTCACTTTAATAATGCAGCATGACAGCAGTTTAATTCGTTTTTCGTGTCTATTGGATATGGCCGCAATAGCTACTTAAACAAAAAATAGAATACCTATAACAGCAAACTTATAACTATTCTAGTTTCTTTACTCTTGCAATCGGACAAAAAATAGTGGAAGAGAAAATTTGTATAAAAACGTTTTCCGCATTTGCGCGAAAAAGTCAATTTTCCGTTCGTGTGTCATAAATAGTTGTAGTTATATAAAATAGAAATAACGTTTTCATTTTGAAAAAAAAACAGATGCTTTGGTGAAAGATTATTTGACAAACTGTTAACAGTTTCAAGTTAAAGCTCATTACAAGTAACTGTAACAAGGCATTTTTGAACGAATTTTATATACAGAATAAATGGTTCAAGTATAAAAATACAAGTTCAATGTGGGAACTGTGAGTTTGAGTGACTATTTATTCACAATCTCTTTTTATGGGGAGCTAAAGAAGAAGGCACAGTTTGTTAGCGTTTAATATGACCAGAAATTGAATGTCATTAGTAGAATGGTAGAACCGCTTATGTAGACCACCGTAGATTTGCTTTATTATTATTAAGGGGCCGATGTTTTTTGAGTGCATCCTCTTAACCTTGAATTTGCGTTGTTCTTAATACCAATTACTTCATTACTTGAATTAAATTTTGTTTTATAAATTTTAATCTTTATTAAGTCCGACAGTCGACTTCCACCTTCAACGCGACAATGAACTTTCTTCGCAGCAAAGTTGTGCTATAGTGGAGCCTGGTTGCCACCACTATGGCTTTGTCCATATACCAAGTAGGTTTTGATATACTGACAGTAGACAAACAAGAATAAATATTCGTTGATGCTGTGGTATCAAAACGCAGTTGTCCTTGCTCGCGTATGATTACGATTAAGTGTATAAATAAATATTAGGTTTTGCCAATGCAAAATATATTTTCAAATATATAAACATTTCTATGTTCGACAGCATTATAAGGGCATTGTTTATGAAACTGTTCATAAAGTGGCAATTTATTGTATAAGGACAGTAATGATAAAGTAAATTGGACTGAACTGTCCCGCAAATCTTACAATACATGTACATATAACATATTTAACAAATTTGAACATTAACAAAAAGCCCTGTTTATAAATGAAGAATCAGCGTTTAATTATTGTGGTAATGAATATTTATAACACTTTTTTTGTTGTCGTCAATGTTTATCATGAAAAATCTATCAATATCCACAAAAGCACTCTAATGTATTTTTTTCTGTCACAGAATAGATGTCAAATTTCTAAACTAGATTTTTTTTATTGTAGTAGTCTGACTTTATTCACTCGTACTTTTTCATTGGCCTCGCTTGGAAAACTCGCTCGGCCATAAAAAAACTCGTCCAATAATGTTCTCCATTATGTACTTGTAACATAATAGCTATTACATTTGTTGTCAAAGTTTATTATGTGGTGGATCTTAAAATGATTGCGATATTTTTTTCTTAAAAAATAATATTGCGCAACACTTTTATGAAAAAAATAAAGGCTGAAGGATATACCTAGTGAACTTTGCAGCGTGGCAGAAGAATTTATGTAGATAGAAATGTAATTTAAGCTAGAAAAAATCAATTGAAAGAATTGTCTAGTACGATCAAAAATTATTTTCATCTAATATGGCTATGGAATAGTTTCTAATTTATGAATGCAACTATAAGTCACTTAAAAATCAAATGTCAAGTTTGACATTTAAGTATAACTGTAGTTGCATTTATAAATTAGGAACAACTCCATAGCCATACTGGATGAAAACAATTTTTGATAGTACTTTGTATAATAATAATGGAGATCATTTAACTCATGTAACGTCATAAGTAAACCTCCCATTAATATGTATCAAGACGTGGTTTTCGTTAATACCGAGTTATTTAATAAAATATTTAAATTAATCCCTATATGTTGACGCTCCCTGTAGTTCAACTACGTACGCTAATCTAGTAATATATCGAACTGGTTTGTCAATAACCATCACAATGAGCCTTAAATATGTGAAATACCTTTAGGTATAGTGATATTAATCTGTCTATGTATATTTTTATTTTATCAAATTAAAATTGCCCTGTTTATGTTTAGAATATCAATAATTATTATTTGTACTAGCTCCTGAAAAATCAGGAGTGGATTCCTTTATCTAGATTGCTTATTTCTGAAATTTGATGTTCTAATAAATTTTAAATATCATTCCCAAAAGTCAAAATAAATTATGTCAAGTGTATGTCAAACATATTTTAAATTTAAATGAAAAATACCAGATCGTTTTACTAGTATACACAACAATATTAAAAATCTGGTGTGATACACTCACACAACTTCCTTTTACAGTGATCTTATAATTAGTCAAAAATTTCATTTTTAATTTTTAACCATTTGTTAAAAATTTTAAAAAATTACAAATTCTACAAAAACGGTACAAAATCGAGTGTTAGTTGAAGAGACAAATTTTCTCTAGAATTTTAAGGTGAATTCAAAAATGTAATAATATACCGGGTGTTTTATTTAAAATAGGAGTTAATAAAAAAAATAGAAAAAAAAACAAAAGAAACCCACTTTAGAAGTATTCAACTGGAAAATCACCTATCTCACATCAATACACATTAAAAATGTAAGAAAAATGTGAAGTTTAAAAAAAATCGTTAGAGCCGTTTTTGAAAAAATCGAAAAAAACTGAAAAATCACAAGAGTAAACACCTACTTCCGGTTATGCGATTTTCTTCAAAAGCTTGCTGTCTCATCTACATAGTACACAAAACTTATATATGAAGTTTCAATGCCATACCTCTTTTCGTTTTTGAGATATTCTGTTCACAGACACACAGACACACAGACAGACACACAGACAGACAGACAGACAGACAGACCAATGAAAAAAAATATGTTTTTTGGGATCAGGGGACTCGAAAACGTGAAGATCTGTTGAAAACTCAATTTCGAATTTTTGGGGTGAATCCAATACTTCCTTTATAGTAGTAAAAGGAAGTAAAAAACAGTAAGTAATTCTTTAATAACGAATTCATCGTTTTAGTCGTTATTTCCTTTTCTAGTAATTATATTACTAATCAAGATCACCCAATTTCGCTTGGTTTCAACAATGTTCTGGATGTCAACCAACCTGCGCCTCTTCACCTACTGATCCAACCTTTCAAGCACCTTCCCGCAGTAAAAGGCCCAACTGTCCAGAATCAGCAACTCAAACCTTCCCCACAGTATGTAACCAAACAGAACCAATCTGCAGCTACCTACTTCCAATACTGCATCTGCCTACTTCCTGCCTCCTTAACTAATGGTCCTCCTCTGGAACTCTCCCCTAGCACCAAACAGCCCCACGCAATCCAATTCGATTAATATATGATGTCAAATGTAATTCTCCAATAAACTTGACTTAGTATTTTACTCCAGTTATTCACATTTGTTGATTAATTCTGCTTGACATTCGTTTTTTTACCACATACTTGTAATCTTTCTTAGTTTTATGTCTTTAATTATTCTTCTCAGTTTAAATTTCTGTTTTAACTTTACCATGCCAATTTAGTATATTACCCTTTTTATCATCCAAACATTTCGCAATAAAATTAGGTTTTTTAAAAAATATTTTAATTACACCAAATTATTTCAGACATTTTTCTAAATTTGTTATTTTTCTAATAATCGAAACAAAGTGCTTAACCATATAATTTTTCTACTTTTTACACTCTATCTCATAATATTTGATTTATACCTACTATTTTTATAATTTATTACAATTAAGTATTTGTCATTCCCTTCAAACCTTAATTTTTAAAATATATTATTTTTGAATCCATCTGCCTTTCAAACAGCCATACTCCACTCAATTACAAATTCTCTTTTACTTTCTACTTGCATAATAATTATTCACATTCCCATTATATTTAAATAGATCTTGATTATTTTCAACCATTGTACTCCCTTAATCCTTTCTAAAATTGCTTTTAATATCCCTGTGTATAACATTACAATATGTATAGCAATAAGAAATAAATATACTAGTCATGGTATTTCGTCAACGACTGCTATATTCTGTTAATATTACGACTAAAGTAGATATATACAGGGTGAATAGGAAATGAGGATGAATTCAGCAACAACCAATTTGTATTTTGATCTGGGTTGAGTAGAGTACGGGGGGGGGGGGGGGAGCGTTATTTGTAAGTTCTAGAATACGTATTAGAAGGACATAGTATATAATCTATTTCATTGATTACACAAAGGCGACTGACACAAGAATAATTAAGAATTTGTACTGGAACCAAAAGCAAACGTCAAGATTGAATATGGAAATTCCGAAGAGGTGAAAAAGTTTGTGTAAGAAGGAGGTGTGTGCTGTCTCCCTCTCTTTCTCTTTTCAATTTATATTCAGAGTTTGATATAATGCTATAAAAATTAATGGAGTGGCGCTCAACAATATCCGTTGCTTAAGCTGATGATATCACTTATATAGCTTCAACAGAAACAGAAATGCAAGATATATTGGAAAGAGTAAATGAAAACAGTAAAAGGCAGGGTTTGAGCTTAAACATAGAAAATAAGTTTTAGTAATCAGTAGAAATGAAGTAAATATCAGATTATCCATAGACGGCAGATATTGGAAAGAATAAGTAAGTTTAAAATGCACTTGCATACACATGAAAAATGGGAGAGTGTGATAGAGATACGGACATTAATTGAAACGAGGAGAACCTCAACTTACAAATACGGTTGAGAACGGTAAAGTATATGACCAATTTTAACATATATTGTTGCGAGACATGGGCACCCAAAGACAACGCTATAGAAAAATCAGTAAAGGGTTGTACTCAGAACTTCCCTCGCAAGTGGAAGTTTTACAACAATTTTTCGTTTAAATATCAAGGGAAAAAGGGATAATTTTTTAAGATGTACACCCCCGTAAATGTATATTTCGTTTATTTAACTAATAGTTCTCGAGTTAAAGAAAAATAGACAACATTTTATTTTACGGTTCCCACTCTGTAACCATTTGACCGAAAGTATATTCGGTTTCGAGCCAGGTATCTAACATATAATCCGCATGGAAAATATCATATTTCTCCAAATAGTTTTTGAGCTATACCACCAATAGACGGACAGACGGAATTGGTAAAACCTATTTTTCGTCATCTAGGGACCCTGGAACGTGCAGATCTAAAGAAATCTCGGATGGCGATTTTTTCGCGATTACAATACTTTCTTTGTCTTTTAGACGAGGGAAGTAAAAATGGAAGTTTGGAATGTAGACAGTAAGAAGACTTGAAATCTCCTTGGAAGACCGTGTTACAAACAACCACTTTTTGGGAAAGAGTAGGAACTGTAGAAGAAATCCTTTTAACGATTATAAGAAGAAAAGTGAATACTTGGTACACATTTAATGACATAATAGATAGAAGCTGCTGATGGCAGAGAAGGTAGAAGAAACAAAAAGAGTTGAAAAACAACTGGAGTGAGGGCTAGTACGTATTTGAAATGGTAAAAGACCGCAACTGATATTTACTGATGACAGGTAACCTTTACTAGATGGAGAAGCACCAGAAGAAGAATGGAATTGCTTTATTTGATATCTAGAAAATTTCAAATCCAAAGTACCCATAGTATTCTTCATGTACTACCTAGTTTTACAATTTCATATAACTAAAAATATGTGACGTCGCAAAAAGGTAGACACCAAGTTGTCAAAAATTCTCCCTTAAAGTGGATTCGTCAATATCTAAGGTTGTATTGCAGTTTCTTTTATTTTTTATTCATTTTGTATACTACGTACAGGATCTTGTAAACAATCATTTTTCTTTTACTGTTTATACTAAAATACACTTCTCCAATAAATTAACGCACCAAAAAAAAGTAGCCAAAAGTTTAAAGTTAATTATTGTCGAAACCACTTAACCGATTTGGACGATTTTTTTTTGAATGACACGTCGTCTCTTTCAGAAAGTTAGTGTACTACTCTATTCGCATAGAAACTTATTTTTTTATAAATACCGGGTGTAACAATTATAACGTGTTTTTTCCATAAAATTTTTAATACCCTGTGGGGTTCAACAGCTACAATATCAAGTTATAATTCATAGCAAACTCTAGCCTTATCATTTTATAACATTTTGTTCTTTGATTTACTCTTTTATCTTAGCTACTGCAAAAGAAACACAATTTTATAGCATAACATGTGTTAATGGAGACCTAATTTAACAACAACAAAAAAGAAACAAAATGTAAAGAAAAAAGGTAAACGAAAGTCTCAGTAGCGAGTATTTTCGCCTCTGGCCAGAATAACTTCTAACCTTCCTCAAACAGAACTAATGCTTGAGCACATTCTTCGCGAATAAGATTTCGTGTTTCACGTTGCATACTGAGAAAATTAAAGATTTTGCAAAAAAAACGTTAAGGACTAACACCGAAAACACACTTCTATCAACTACTGCTTTTTGACAGTTGTATTTATCTGATGACAATTACTGTTTCTTTCTGTTTCTCCATAGCCTGCTACTTTATTGAATTTAATGCAAATTAAAGTCAATAAAAACATGTTATGCTATAAAATTGTGTTTCTCTTGCAGTAGCTAAGATAAAAGAGTGAATCAAAAAACAAAATGTTATAAAAAGATAAGGGTAGAGTTTGCTTTGAATTATAACTTGATATTGTAGCTGTTGAACTCCACAAGGTGTTATAAATTTTATGAAAAAAATACGTTATAATTGTTACACCCGGTATTTATAAAAAAATCAGTTTCTATGCGAATAGAGTAGTACACTAACTTTCTGAAAGAGACAACGTGTCATTCAAAAAAAAAATCGTCCAAATCGGATAAGTGGTTTCGACAATAATTAACTTTAAACTTTTGGCTACCTTTTTTTGGTGCGTTAATTTATTGGAGAAGTGTATATGTATTCGGCGCCGGCGTGTAAATTTTAAAAGTGAAGAATCTATAATAATTTTTATTTCATTTTGGAGCCATAATATTGATTATTGGCCCTCAGTAGCGGGCGTAATATGGCTTTTATCGCCCGATGGCCTATAAAGTTGCTAAGCAGCATAACGAACACCGACAATGTAGTATAGCAACACCAAAAATCTGCATAGAAGCCATAGCACAACGATGGCGCAGTAGTCTGTAGCCAAAATACTGAATTCTCGAATTTTTCCATTTTGAAAACCAAAATAAAATAAAACGTATGTACCACGTGCATAATCACGATTATAGCCCTCGAGAACTTTAAAGCTCCCCGCTTCGCGTCGCGCTTTAAACATTCTCTCGTGCTATAATTTATTGATTATGCCCTTAATACATAAATAACTAGTGTGTTATATGAGCGGTTTCTTTCGTACTTAAATCCTTTGAATATAATTTTTCTATACAAAAATTGTGTTGTAGAAATTAAAGGTCAAAATATTTCCAAAATCTAAACAACTTATGTAGATTCGATACGCGTTTGAAGTTGGCTGTGTAATAAATATATCCGTCCAAATAACAAATTACGTCGTACAATAATAAACAAGTAGTTCAGCGTATCTTGACCTAGAATTTTACTTATAAGTAGTGTATTTTTTTACTAAAACTGTTATCGAATACGGATTTAGATCTGCTGCCATCCATTAAAATCTAGCAGCAGTTGCGCTAGACTCAATTGAGTCCGTTTATTTTCCGGTGCTTACAAAAGGTTAGGTTACTATTCTTATGTCATCTAGATAAGTTCCCTTTACTTGCTAGCGATGCTACAGAGTCGTGTGCACAAAACTCTCGTGGTGCCGTGTGCTTGGTTATTATGATGAAATATACGACATTTTATTATTTTTTTATGGAGCCTTAAAAATTGTATAAGACTTCGAAGCTGCAGAGTCACCGTTGGCCGCAAAACCCGCCAAAGTAGAACACCTAGAAAGGCAACAACCAAGCAATATTTATATTTCGCGAATTTCCTTCCGGCGTGAGTATGAATCAAAGATTGTTCTCTTTCATAATCGTGCAACTTTCCCGATCAGCTCGTTTTGTAAAATTGGTAGTGTTGAAGTAATTATAGTAAATATACAGTTAGAGTGATCCCAGCGAAATATCTAGCGCGTGCTAGTTACATTCTATAATTTCTCTTTTTATGATTCGGTAAATTTTTGCTCCGTTTCAAGATTCGAATGCTCAACTTTCATCAAGGTAATGCGAGTTTAATCTTCAAATGACGAACCTGCTGAAGTAAGTTTTTGCTCTATAACTGTAAAGCAGTATAGCACTGTTACTGTTAGTGTAGTATGTATGTATGTATGAAAATCCTTCAGTTAACAAACATATTGTTATGTGCCAAACTTTAGTTGAACGCATGGTGCATAGAATACAAGGTGTAACGTTCCGCAGAATGGATGCATTGTGGGCGGAGCCTTAAATTCAACCAATAAGGAATGGGCCTACAAAGGGAATGAATAGTAGTACTGAAGTGTATTGTTGAAGACGCGATCTATGTCAAATTCTAGGTTAGGTTTTGCGTCAGTTTGTGTCAGACTGACGAAAAACCTAACCTGCTAACCTCGAATTTGACATCGACTGACAGTACCAGCAACAACATACGATCGCGGCCATGGTTACGCCATGATGGAGTTCCTGAGTAGGTGCATTGGGCATTGGTTGACATCTCCCCTCTACTTTCTGAACGACTGCGCATCCCCGGGAACGCTTGTATTCTTTACACCATGGTCGTACGTTTCATAAGTCACCTTCGGGGGTAATTACGCTAAAACTTGGATGGATTTAATTGTACCTAGATTTTTGATGCAATGAATATATTTAATTGGCTCTCTGTGACTTTTTTAAACTGTAAACACGGGCTCCACGGATTTTTAATTTAAATATTTTATTCCACTTTGTTTAATTTGTCTTATTCATTATTTGAGCCGAACATTCAAATAGTCTTCCTAGAAATTATGAAAAGAAACAAATGAACTGAGAGATGGTATCTTGCTAATGGATATGTAGTTTTGTTAGAAGTTAGAACAACCAGAGAACTGACATCGTGTAGACCGAGTGTATAAAAATTGGGGAACATTAATTTCACAGGCTAAAATAACTGTTTTATAAAAAAAACTTTAATACACAATTCTTATTTAGTGTACTATATTTCTTAATTTTTCTGTGAAGTCCTGTACTTTAGTTAAGATACCATCAACATTTTGTAATAAATTTTATGCTTTTACTGTCGCATTGGTTCCAGATCGAAACCGCTTCTCGACTTTTCGACAGTTTATAGACTGCAGAGCGGCAAGAAGTAGGTGAAAAGATAAGGATATTTTAAGATTCAATGGGAGCCATCAAAGCGAAGGCTTAAACCTCAAGCGGCTTCAGGCTGAACTGAGCGCTGCGATAACACTTAAGCTTACGTGTCGAGTTTCTGATGACAATTTTGACACTTACGCTCACTTTGTCGAGTTCCCGGAGCATATAAGGCTGCCGTATGTACAATTCCGACAGGTGAGACGTAGTACGATGCAATTTTCGAAAAAAAATACGGTATGGTCTATTTTATTACACTCATGTCATAATTTACTGGTAAATTATCGCACCTCTTGAAATAATATTTTTCTACTCATGACATTGAAATCAGTCATTTTGACATTGATTCCGGTGGTTGAAATCGCATTTCAACCACTAGAGATTGAAATGTTCAGACTACCGGGATTTCAAACTGTTTGACATTCAATTTTTGACAAGAGAAATGTCACTTTATGTTTAATTTTTTCTAAAGTGCATTCATTTGTTAAAATTCGTAGGAAAAATGGTATATGCAACTCGTAGCTGATAAAATTTCAACCACTTGTCCCATAATATACTATTATTATTAGCCTGTAAAGTTTGGTAAATTGTTTCACGGATTTTGACTTGCCAGTCTATATGCGAGATATTTAAATCTCGCGATATCACAATCTGTCCTTTCCTACGCTCTAATAGCAAGTTGGCTTTTTATAACATTTAGAGGCAAAGAAAATGTTACATTTCATTTAGGGGGGGGGGGGGGGGGGTAAGGATCGTTGCTGTGGAAATGCTGCTGTAAACACTTTCTGTGCGTCGATTTGAAAGGAGGTACAGAAAGTAAAACACTTTCTGTTCGTCCTTAAACGCTTTGTCAAACTGACAGTTAAAATTTTTTAACAAAACAAACTTATTCATAGTAATTCATACTCGATTGCGTGTTACTTGTTTCGGTTTATTTTTGAAGTACTAAATTAAACTAATTTAATTAAACTAGTAAAAAATCATGTACGTATATAATGCGCGTAGAAAGTTATTTGCTGACCTCGTGCTCTTGCAACCCTGCCTACGGTCGGGTTGCTAACGATCACTCGGTGCAGCAAATTCTACTTTCTATACTTATTATACAAATAAATATTGTCTATGATGGGGTGGAAATTCATTTTACGTTGGGTGGTTGGCTCGACCATCAAAATTCTCCACAAGCCGCCACTGAGTGGCAGTGAATTCTTATAATTTCCCGTTATGTACTTTCGAATACTCTTGGTATTGAAGTTATCATTTTGAAGTTTCGTTTTTTTTTTTATATTCTGTATACGGGATGCTGTAAATAAATGTATTTATATATAATTGGCATCTTTGCTACGCTATCAACAATAGTAGTATCATCATCAGTGACGTCATGACCCAAGTTAGAACCTAATCCACTCTATAGACATGTTATGCCATTGGGGGCGATCAATGGTGACTGTTTTCCAGTTTAGGAAGTTGACGTATAGAAAAGATTTTATCAACTCCGTCGATTCATCATAACCTCGGTTTTTCTCTTTTTCTGATACCGGTCTGGTTTTTCAAATAGAAGTTCCTTGATTCGCCGTATTTCATCCTTCCAACATGTTATGCTCTTCGTATCATCGATATTTTGACTTTTTTAAAGTTTGCCGTTATTATAAACACGGTACATAACTCTCGGTTCTTCCTTCATGTTCCATTGTTTTGAACAGCGTCGTAAATTTTCATCAAAATCTTTAATGTTCACTTGTTTTTCAAATGTCTTACTGAAGGTCCAGATTTTGAAGGAATAATTACTACTGAAATAATAGATAGTATAGGCATAATATCCAGGGTTACTTAGAAAGATTTTGCTATGTATTTTCATCAATGATATTGTAGAAACTAATTTTTGAACTGTGTAAATTGTCGAACGACTTAGACATTAAATTCGTCTCTAGTACGATTTTGCCCCTTGTATTACCTTACCTTGCTTGTTGTTGCAATAATTTTAGTTTTTGCTTCATTTGCTTGCAGCTCACGTTCTTTAGCCGATCATCGTAATTTAATTAACGCTTGCATTGTAACTCTTAATGAGCTTCCAATTATGGCAACAAAGCGTCCTTTGATTTATAAAATATGGTTGCAGATATCTACTGAACTAAATTGGCGGTAGCAACTAATAAAACAACATGTTACAAATATTCAGTATATTATAGGATCTGCGAAAATGTGTCTGTTTAGCTCTCCATTTTTCTGTCGTGATTCTTAATAAATTTAATTGGTCCTTTACAGTTATTTTCTTAACGTAGTTGTAGCTGACCATGCAGTGTGCAAATTGCATACAGGGTGCCCCTAAAATGTATGGACATGGCTTAATCACAAATTCCTAGTCCTACAATTAAACGATTTAACTTATCTTGCCTATATGGGTTTAGTTAAGGTTTCGTTAAGCTTCAAAGTTCTTAAAAAAAATAAATTTGCTTATAACATAGAATGCTCGAGTCGATTTGGATGGTATTCGGCATGACAGTCTATACGAGTCATCTTTTGAGATGATGCGGGTTATTATCGATATATTGTTAGTGGATGAAACATGGGCATCGCGACACAGATAAGACAGTAACGGCTTGGCTATTCGTGCAATTTCAAACATTAAATAACGCTTAATGGAGATTTTTAGATGTGTTAACATAGAAAATGAAATCATCGCGCGCCTGGTCGCAAATTGTTTGAACTGGAATAGGCAATTGAGTCATTACATAGTGATAAATGTATGTTTTGCTGTTTGTAAAAAACGTTATAAGGTGACTTAAAAATTTGAGTGACCAGAAAAAAGTAGGGAATGTTTGACGTGTGACTTCTAAATAATGCTCATTGTAGTTTTTTAAAATAAATTAAATTGTTGGCAAAAGTACGTACTTTCTACTAAATATACGCGGTATTTATAATATTGCTAATCAGTGCAAATCCGTAAATTATTATCCATGTCGATCTTCGTGCTTACAAAGTAATGCCAATCCAAAAAACTTAGTTTATCTACCACTTACATTTGGCAGAAAGTAAGATTGTATGATTTATGTGTAGTTTGTTTAGTTGTGAAAACAATAAACGTTATCTCTCGTAAGTTAATCATTTAATCAAACATTTAGCAATCATCATTACTATGATGATGGTTCATTGTAAAGTACCTTAGTGGTTTCTGTCAGTCAGAAGATTTTTTTATGAAACATTTATTAATCATTAGGATTACGGCACTTCGCCCCGTCCGGCAATTGTCAATTGTGCGTGGGATTGTAAATTTTGCATTTTCTTACTAAAATATGAAAAGGGATTCATTAGACAGCGACCGTGAAAGCCTTCATGCACAGTTGATAAAAGATTTTGTATCTATAAGCCGTTCACGATCTTTTTGGGTCAGGTGAGGCTATGACCATCTAGTAATTTTGTTGGCAGTACCTCTGTTGCAACTAAACTCCCTCATGGAAATTGTCAATTTTTGTGTTAGGTTAGGTTGTTTTCAGTTTAAGGTTATATTTTCTGAATAGGTACATTGTTGCCGGATATTCTCTAGTCTCCACATCGACTCGCTTTCTTTTAAATTTGGTCTGTCCTTAAATTGGAAGTAGCATCGTTTAGTGGAAATTTTTTGTTGCAACAAAATTATTTTGGGCATTTTGACTTTTCCTTTGACAGAAATTAAAATTATTTTTACACATTTGATAAATCATTTATTTTCTTACGAATATTAAAATATTAAATCTGGCAATGTGGTGGCAAGAAAATGTCGAACAGACACTGACAGAAAAAAAAAGTTGCATCCGCTACATCATCGAATCAGTTAGTTCAACATGAAAAGAAAAAATCATAGCCAACTCTGTCCCAAAAAGGTCGTGAACGGCTTATATACGTGGGTGGGTAGGTGGGTGTTGCGCACACGGAAAATGAAACAGTTTTCCCAGGACAATTTTGGAATGAAATTTTAATTATTCATTATCCCAGTTAAGTGAGCTATTGAATAATTGTTCCAAAACTAATGTTTTAATTCTTTGCCAACAAACGAATACGATTGTCTCCAATTCCTTGATGTTACCTGATGTGCACTTGCTAGTAGAATCCCAGGCCAGGGTTTAAAAAGTATTAATTTACTTTTCTGTAATTTTCAGGTAATTTGGTAATTAAGAAGTCAAAATTCTCCCGTAAGTTTTTATTTAATTTCTTTTATTTTTCGTCTGATGTTTATCATTGTGTTTGATGGTTTTTATTTTCATTTTTTTGTAACCATTGGGGTTAATTATGATTCTTTTCTACTATTACACAGCTCTTTTAGCCAAAATTACATATTTTACTTATATTAAAATTGCTAAAAAGTGACTTATCGACTTGCTTCCACGTTTGATAGGTTTCTTGAATGATTTTGGGCATTGTTAAGCAGAGCCGTATCTAAAATTTTGGCGCCCGGGGAAAATTAATATTTTGACGCTCCTTGTGCCTGACCCCCCCCCCCCCTTTCCATTCTCGTTAATATGTTAAGTATTAGAATAACTGTTATTGCATGGAACACTATAGACAATCACATAAGTTGCAATTACAGACTTAGAATTTATTATATAAAAAAAATAAAACTTCCCACTTCTTGTTTTTTGAGTAGCAAAATATATTTTTAAATTTTAGTTACACCAGTGCAGTTTACTAAATAACAAAATACAAGGTGAATCGCGGAATAGTAATTTGTACAACTAGTTTTGAAAGTAATACATTTTTTCATGAATTTGCATTAGGATCAGTCTTAGCGTCTTAGCCAATCCTATAGTAGGTTTTGAAGCGAGAAATTTGAATCGAGTGAAAAACAGACTAATTCTATATAATTTGCTTATTTGTCCCATAGGTACGCACATGACGTCAGAGAAAAAAACCCTGGGACAAACTAATACCTATATGTACTATTTCAGTTTTAACGGAAACTAGTAAACTGAAACTTATGATTTTGCCAAGATTTATAAAAAAGAGTTTTTTGCATAGTGATCATGAAAGTCGTATTTTTTAAATGACAATTTAATGCATACACTAAAAATTCCATAAGCCGCGGTTTTTTATCACTATGGCAGCGGCAAAAGTTTTCCCTAACTTTTCCAGCGACAAAACGGAACTTAACTTTTAAAACGGTCTAATTCTAGTAAGCCTAGCAGAGTTGCTAAGGACCTAATATGTTAATTAAATATGTATTCATTAAATTGTCGTACCGAATTACACTCAAGCTTTTTTTTATCGAAGTAAACTTAACATTTCTAATTCGAGTTTCCTTGCCTTTAGGCAATTCAACTCAAAAAACTGCCAGAAAAAGTTACTCGTCCTTCGGACTCGTATTTTTTTCAGAAGCAGTTTTTTTCGTTAAAATGCCAAGCAACGAAATTCTCATTAAAACGTCAAATTTACTTCGACAAAAAAAGCTCTCGTGTGAAAAATCGTATTGAATGTACTGCTTTTTTTAACGCAAAATATGATTTGACGTATCAGCTGTTCGAAGTGATGGCACGCTGGTTAGCAGTTTTGTGTTCTTAATCTCTGTCTGTGTAATTGCAATAAAATAGCTAATGTAATTAAAGAACATACATTGAAGTTTGTGTTTTTAGTGCAGTTAACATTATTCAGTGCGTCCTTATATCTTATTTAGTTTTTATCCAATATGAATCATATATTCCCCAAGAATGGAACAAAAAATATTTGACCCCTTTAAATGTAGTCACATGGGATTCCAAAAATAAACAGAACAAATCAAAAAATCATATTAGACATTTTTTTATAGGAAAACTTTACTAATAACAATAAAACACTGGTCCAGAATTGCACAAAAAGCTTAAATCCAAAATTAAAAATAAAAAAAGATCGAAGTGTCTTATTTCATTAGTTTTTTTCGTAAAAAATACAATATTAATCATTCATTTTGAATTTAATATAAATTTTTATGATTTTTAGGGAAATAAATACAACGCATAAAATGCAAATATTATGTTTAACCCATTAAAGCGAAATTTTAGGACTTTTAAATAAAATTACAATCTTTATAATTTTGGATTTACGATTTTTGGGCAATTTGAACAACTTTTATTAGAAATATTTTCGGATACAAAATGCCTAATATATTTTATTATCGTTTTAGTATACCATAATTAGAGTTCCGTCTTTGAGAAAGATTGGTTCAAACTGGATAAAAAGTAAAAAAAGATATAAATGTGTTACACTTTCAAGTGGGACACACTGTAGATGAAATAATTCAAAATGGCTGCCAACATTTTCTAGTGTTATTTTCTGGTGATATTTGATAGTGTAAATATTGCTTTTCAATTACTCCTTCTAGGTTAAAAACAGATTATAACAAAGGAAAGTAAATGCAGTTACAATTTCAGATTATTTCCGCGATTCCTTCAGATGTACATGACGCCAAGAAAAATATTCCTGGGATGCCCTGTATCTAAAAAGCTGTAGATATATTCGAATCGGTCCCATTAAAACTATTGTGCAAATAAAAATGTCACAAAGTAAATATTTAAATATTGTTTGTATCTAATACACATGCATATGTTTTGCAGGTTTTATCAAGATTATCAAGTTTTATCCAGTATTTGACATTTCTTGACCAATCAAAAATATATCAGCGGATATATCTTCCTAGAAGGTATTCAAATGACAATTTAAAACAAAGGTAGTTTTTATTACCACAAATCAATTTTAGTTTTCTGTTACTATATAAATTGCGTGGCTTGTTGCTAGATTTATTGAAAACTCATTTGAAAAATTAGTTTGGTTCATTGAATAGTCCCTCGAATACCATTCTTCGTCAAAGTTAGGTAGATTATTTTTGCGGCAGTATTACTACTCGTGTTCATTGCACAGTGCTAACTAGCTCACTCGTCCTAATCGTACCGAAGCGCAATGTACATTCGTGAAATTCTGTGTTTGGAGTTTTTATTCTTACATGGTTTAGAAATAAGCTTTTCACCAGGATTGAAAATGCTTTACGCAGAGAGAGATGGTTTTCCAAGTTTACAGCTTTTCCGAAAAAAAAAATGTAAAATTTTAATTACGTCACTTCAAAGTAGTGTATGGAATATTTTTTCCAAAAATTATAGTTCAAAAAATTAGGGCACTAAACAAAGTTGAGATTTCCCGAAATTAAAATAAAAATTTTGGAAATTTCAATAAAGTATTTTTTTGTAAGTGGCATTAAGTAATTTAATTTAATTTAAATGCCGATCTGATTATGTACTTTTGATTTATATAACTGTAATATAATTATACAGCACTTTTTATCCAGAATGACATCTTGATAGCTCAACTAAAAATTGAAAGTTGGTTTAATAAAAAATTTAAAAACGTTTGTAATTGAAATTTTCAAAAATTAAGCAGTCGATTTATTTCACTCAATGTTACGTTTGTAATTCTGAAACGACTGATCTAACTCGTTGATTTTTTTATCTTGTAAAGGGTATATACTTATTTTACTACGAACGGCAAACAATTTTAGACTCGAGCTCCAGATTAAACAGACTCAATTATTCTAACCAACTTCAAACCTTACCAAATAAACGTTCAGGCTACATGCAGATATCGGAGGGCTACCAAGCTACAGTGAAGACGGCGTACGGTTCTTTTCTATAATTAGAAAATGGTGTTCAAATTACCAGGGGGCGCCAAAGAGTCCTTTATAACCGAGACGTTTATTAGATTACGGGAACTCTTAAACTCAGTAAAACACTATGCGTAGCCAATTCCCTACGACTTGAAACAGACTTCAAAAAAGTTCGACACCTCAGTTACTTTTATTAGTCATACACAAAACCATAGTAAACATCAACGGGGTTATATTAATTAACGACAATAAATAGGATACAAAACATGATAAAGATCAATATTTAAAAGGTAACAGGTCTATAGGCAGATTAAATTAGCGGGCAGTTACAAGCATTTTTGATGATGCCCCAGGTCGAACATAGCAGGAGGGCGACAATAATACCACGTACGTAAAAATTTAGAATGTCCCATAAATGCGCCAGTAATTACTGACAAACTCGGAGGTGATGCAACGCTAGCCGGTGACTCAAATCTTTTGATGCGCTTAATGTAAACATTCGTTTTTACCGCCACAACACAAGATCGGGTTTTAATACTTCCAGCAACGCGAGGCGGCGTTGCCAAAACAAACAGCAGCGGACTCCATAATTAGCCACCTGTGCAAGTGGCGGCACAGCAAAAACTTAGCAGCAATTGCTAACCGAAGAAGCGAATATGGGCCCACAACAAAAACTCAGCAACAAACGAGAAACTCAGCAATGATTACAAAATCCGCTACCAAATTAGTAGCACAACCGCCAAGTCGGTTCTGAATTCCCCGAAACATGAGTGTCTAATTAGAATAGAGAACGAGAAAGAGAAAGCGCACACATACCTTTAGCTCTAAGACTTAAATTGCGACTCCAGAAAAATCCGTAGTCAAATGCTATGCGCAAGTAAGACCCTAATATCTTCGATAAATCAGCCATTCAAATCCGCGGTGAATGTGCTAAGACATCATTCTTATCTTTTTAAGTCACTATAAACTAGCCCTAAACTAAGGCAGAGGTTAATACGAAGTAAACACGTGCGATCAAGTCGGAGACGCTTGCAGAAGAGAACGAGGAAACGAACACATCTCCGCAGGTTGGCGGAGACAATTGAATGATACTTGGCCTAGTTACGCATGGCATATAATCGATAATCCATTTCGTGCGACTGAAGGCCGTTCAAACGAGTTTGGCGACCTCAATGACTGCAAAGTTGAGCTTTTCGGACGTTTTCGCCCGTAACAAAGTAAACCATAATAACAAACAAATATGTCTACAAATTTCGTTCATGGCAACTGGGGCACAAAAATGAGAATAATTTTATTTTACAAATAAAAATGTCATTCATTTATCACATTGTTTTGCAACGCAGTCAACTCATATAGTTATTATCATTTAAAACTTCGTGTTGGCACCCTTACGTATTTACCCCCTCACCCAGATCCGGTACTGTATGTACGAAGTTGACTACATATTTTTCAACTGCAAATCTTGAACATCTTCTGTTCCTTTTGTCGAATTTAAGACTATCTTATAATAGATCTGATATTATGAAAAAGAAAGAAACTGTATTGTTATTCAATTTGCACAGATTGAAATAACTCATGAAACATTTATACAAATGCAAAAATATGAGTTACATTGAATATTACATAATATTTATAATTAATGCCTCCTATGCCACGAATATTTTAACGATTTATAAAACTTATTCAAATGCGCATTAATATGATGTGATAACACTCTTGGGATTCGATGTAGCATAAGGGCTGAATTTTGTTACTTATATCAGTGGCGTATTATGGCAGAAGCCTGAAAACCCCGGGCTTCTGACCCAAATTTCAGGGGGCTACAAAATGGAATAATTAACAAAAAATAGTCTCACCTTTTCCATAAAATATGAATTCCCAGGTATGTCCCTCCTGGGGCCTCCATGAGCTAGTGGTGTTTGCCGCGGCAGTTGAGGCCACAGTGAAATTACGGAGCGCGCGGGAGAATTCGACTCCCGGCCCGGGCGTTTTGGTTTCGCCTAGTTATTATTAGTTAAGTGACGCTCGCGACCCCTGAAGTATTACGAAAAGGGTTCCGGGGGCCAACGGCAAAATAATAACAGTAAATTTTTTCTGGATTTTTGTAACACCAAGCAAAATATGGGCGCAAACTTTTAAGGGGCTTCTGGAGGCAACCATGTTTAATACGCCACTGACTCCTGTGCCGGTTGGTCCTGAAACAGTTTGTCAAAATCAGGCACCTGATTAAGCTCTTCATATGAATTAAAAAAGTTGCTATAAATGTTGGTTCAGTTCTTACGGAGATGGTAGAGGGTTAAAATTAGGTTTTGCATTTTTACTGAAAACTGGGAAAAAATATTAAAATGATTATACCACTCCCTCTAACATCAACCAATGAAAAACGGCTAAATGCATAGTTACGCATGTATTAACTTTTGATAATGTACAGGGTGTCCCATTTTCGATGATATTACGGGGCATCTCACTTACGAGTAAAGATAGAGAGTTGTGGTTTTCGCAATACTCTGCTACTTTTTTGTAAAAAAAGAGATGGTATAAACAAAATTTTCATAGCCCGCTTCGTTTCTGAGATACAGGGCGAAATTGAAAATATTGCATTTTGGGACCCCCCTCGTATCTCTGTTATCCTTTAACATATCTCAAAGCTAAAAACTGGCTCTCAGTTTTTTACGTAAAATCCAGTGGCGTAGTCAGATTTTTGCTGTGAGCTGTCACTTTTTATAAATCAAACTTATGTTTTTTTAACGGGATACTCTGTATATATTTTTGTAAAGCTTATAAAATTTTCAACCAAACGAAAGAAAAATATACAGGGTGTTCCGTTAAAAAAAGCGTAGCTTTGATTTATAGCTAAAAATTGACAGCTCACAGCAAAAATCTGACTACGCCACTGGATTTTACGTAAAAAACTGAGAGCCAGTTTTTCACTTATAATACCATGAGTAGTCAAAGTTATGTCGAATATTTTTGCTGTGGTATCACAAATGTCCATTGCGCTAAGTAGTGATACCACCGCAAAAATATTCTACTTAACTTTGACAAAGAATGCTATCGAGGGACAATTCAACGGATATAACTATAAAAATTCTTTTTGAGAGCAAATTTTTACGTTAAATTTGGATTTTTGTGAATTCGTTTCCATAGGAGCAACCAAAACGAAAAATTATAATAACTGTCATCACATTGAAAATCTCAAAAAATTTTGTCGCCAGGATCACTAGTGGTTATGTCGAAAAAGTATTACGCTTGGAACCACTAGTTGTTATGTCGATATAATTCTTTCTTATTGGCTGAAAACAGAACAACGCTACATTGTCATTGGTCTATTTGAATTATTTGACAGATGTGTTGAATTTCCTAATTTCTATTGACAGAAACAATCTGCCAATTTTCTTTTTGATGTGCTTTTCCAGTTTTCAATAAATTAACATAAACCTAATTTTAACTCATATATAATATCTCCGTAAGGGTTGACGTTTACAGGAAATCTTTTCATACTTATGACGAACCCAATCTAATCCTTTATTTTGGTCAACTATTTCTAGACCACCCTGTATATATCTAAGGATAGTTTTAGTACGAACGTATCAAATCGTATTTTCTGAATTATAAAACAAAAAACAACAGTCTGTTAATATGAAACCCGAAGCCATTATTGTGGTGAATCAAATTTGTTATTTCAAGAATTTATATACCGGTAATCTATAGATGTCTGGTTGTTTCCTGTTGCGTGAAAATATTTACTCTGGATGATAAAGCGGTTTTACTATCTTGCAGTTCCTGGAAATTACTATATACAATCTACCGCTTGCCCTCGAATTCGTTGTAGTTGATTTAGAACAAAGGAAACTGTAATGTACGTGTTTATAAATATCCATAAATTCCAAACATGTTTTTCATCACCTCACCCTGTAAGATTGTTGATTTTACACATGATGCCTTAGTAAAAACACTAATGGCCAGCCTGTCGTAAGAAGACAACATTGATTGCAACGTCGACCTTCCTTGAAGGTCTATGCGTTCCTTTCTTTTCGTGCCAATTTATGTCATTTTTGCACCTGCACTTGCCACGTAAATTACCATCAATAATTGTTAGTGTAGTACCATAAACTAGGTAGCCCACAAAACTAAAAATTCCATGGATCCCATGCTCTTGTATCTTGCATCTAGCTATGCATATTAGGAGCAGTATCTTCTCAGATTTTAAGTCTATTTATAAACGCATAAATTACACCGGCACTTTGTCACTCGCAAAGTGATCAAAGAGTTACTAATTAGACCAATTTAAATCAAATGGGAGCTGCAAAGAAGGCGATGCGTCAGTCGTTCTTGAAATAAAAATCTTTGTTGTCGTTATTAAGTAATGTAATGAATAAAATGGGGTCAAGCGAGGCCATCTCAATTTATGGCTATCTGAAGGGACATGCGAAATTGTTTGCAGTGATGAGAATATGAGAAATGCAAGGAATACCTATTTTTAATTTACTTTTTCTATTAGTCGAGTTTTATGACAAATCATAATACTATATTCATCTTCATTTGTGCCATTTTCAGCTGATGTTGGGAGGGGGAGGAGGATAATTCTCATGCATATTACAACAAACTGAGGAATTTGTTATGCGATTCCAAATACGTGGTATAAATCTGTTTAATAAAATTTATAAAACGATATTGAAGAAAAGAAGAAGCCGTGTAGCGCAGTTGGTAGAGCGTTAGGCTTGCATTATACGCAAGTCCTCAGTTCGAATCCCAGGGTGAGCGCAGTGGCGTAACTTCAGATTTTGCCCCCCCCCCCCAAAGTTTGCTGCGGCCACCTTATATCTCCTTAATAAAATAAAGTGACACAAACATTAATAATGATAACAATACATTTAATAGATAAGCACTACAAAACAATGTCTTAACTAAGACGTTTAAAAAAATAAAAACGAGATTTTAAGCAAAGGGATTACGCCTGGCCTTAATATTTGGAAAATCTGTAATAACCTCTTGCAATTCCATTTTATCAGCTATCTCCGACTCGATGGACAATAAAAAAAGGTTTTCCAATCTTTTCTGATGAGTACTGTTTCTTACATAATTTTTAATTTAGGGAAGCTTCTTTCAGCTGAAATGACCGAAACATGTAATGTTATAAATAATAACAGTGATGTCCCAATTTCAGGAAAAATTGATGATAAATTCCGATTATCAACTATTAAAAACTTAAACTCTTTCAGTTTATCTAAATTATACGAATTTTTTGCACAGGAACAAATGTCTATAGGAAATGAAGGTGAAATATCAATTTTATAAAATATTTGAAAAGCTACTGTTTTGGAAACGAGATCTTTCTCAGTCATTGCGCACGAAGTCTTTGGATTTCAAAAACTAAAAAGGTTTGCCGTTTGAAATATAGATTCAAATCTCTGACTTAACTGAGTTATTGTGATATCTAAAGCTCTATAAAAAATGTTGACTTTAAAATACTTATTAGAATCCGATAATCTTTGATCTTCCAAAAATTCGTCAAAATGTCTTTTAACGTTCAGTCTGCGTTTGTTTTTAAATGTTGAATTTATGTTCCAGTTGTTGGCTAAATTGGTTGCTTCTAATTCGACACTAAGATACTCACTTCGATATTTCCATTAACTATTCTAGAGGTTTCTAATACATTTTGTAGTTTTCATCAAATCCGTGTTTGGATTCTGTAGCATTTTTGAAGTGATGTCAAATTTCCCCAAAATTTTATTCATTAAAACACAAAGAATCACAAATTCAAAATTATCGACGCTGATTAGGATTCTTCTCTCCTCGTCGCATTTTTTCTTTTTTATGTTAATATTGTTTTATTAAGGCCAGCAGTAATATATTTAAAACGTAATTTAATCGCGGTAAGAGTTTGGGTTCTGGAAGACCATCTTAAAGGATTAAGTTTCTTTAATTTTATAGCGGAATCGCTCGTAATGGAACTTTAAAGATTCAACCGATTTATGTTTAATCCAAAAAACGTGTATATGGTTTGAACAGTAGCAAAAAAAGATTCAATTGATCTTACATATTTAACTGTATCATTATCACCACGTTGAGGTTGATGTGCGCAGCGTAATGAACGTGAATGTCTAATGTCTACTAAAAAAACAAAACTTCACTATTCTCCAAGTTAAAATGCACAAATGTAAACAATAATCGACACATTGTCAATGACAGTATTTTTTCACGCCTCTACGGGATTGTAGTTCGTAACGTAACTTACGGATTACGGATAAGGTAATTACGGTACAGTTGGCAACTGTGCTGCTAACAGAATGAAGATAGGGATAGGCGTCAAAACAATCCATAAATCCAACATTTAATGATCATGTTGTTAAAATTATAGAATCCTTACAATACGGGTGGTATTAAAATTAAATGAATTCAATATAGCCTTACCACTGCAGGAAATTCGCCACTTTTATTACCCTATGCCCCATATTTGAATTTAAAGGTGGGCAATCCAAAACTACTTTTGCTTTTTGTGTGGACATCCAACTATGATAAACATAAAAATAGAAAGATGTTTTCCTGCTTGCGTTTATTCAATGAAAGAAAACAAAATCAGAGGGTCCTTCGGGCCCCCTCAGGCTCATGGCCCCCCCGCGGCCGCGGGGTCTGCGGGTACCAAGTTACGCCACTGGGTGGGCGGAATTTTTTCGCAGCTTTGGTGATCGGTATCGAATTCTGTGAGACCATTCACAGTTGGTCACCAAATTAACTGTGCTCTACTCGCAACCACAGACCTAAGAGATAGAGTAACAAGGTCAACACATTACCAAACCACACACACACCTAACATAATGGTTGCCACGCAAGCTCAAAAGGCGCACTCCAACTTTGTAGCCCAAAAGCGGGGCAAGTTGAGCACTGCACCGCCAGATGCTAGAGTACAAAGCACCAGCCTCTACACCAGCAGCTAAAAGAGGTTACAGATAATACATTAATACATATTGAAGAAAATACAATTCCACTGTACCTATTCAATTGTTTTTAGTCTTGACGTGAATGTAGATTAATTATTTACGAAGTGACTATTGTTTGTGTAGATTTAAAATAATTTAAATACCTTTTCCGGGCTTGGTAGCTCAGTGGTTAAGCATTCTGACTACTGATCCAAGCCTTTACAGTATGCCATCATTTGGAAGTGATGTAAAAACCCGTGGGTTCCATGTTAATACGATGTGTAGCATGTAAAAGATTCCTTGCTAGGGCTAGAACTCCTTATTAGTCTCGGCAAAATTTTTAGTAGGATTTTGACCATAGACCATAGCAGTTGGTATCTAAGGTACGTGGTACTCCGCATGCCTAGACCTTGTACATTACAAACAAATAGACAAAAACCTTTTGGGCGTATTTTCAGATTCCCTGTGACTCTGACCAATTAAAATACTGTAACGACCTTGCGATTAGGCAGCTGCAAACGCGTAAGCCACAGCTGCCGGCAGCCTTGGAGCCAGGTGTGGACAGATGAGTCATTTTTCCGATAATGCGAGAGCGGTTCCGACGCGGATGCGTCATGCATTTGCCGGAAAGCCTCGATTGTACTGGAATAGTCGAGAAGATCTGGAAGCTTCCGGAAGAAATTCTCGGCGCGATATATAAGCGGTCGGAGTGCAAGAGCGGGCAGTTCTCATCCAGTTCTCATCAAGCTCGAAGCGCGAATATAAATAGACCGCGTGTATATAACCCTAGTGAAATAAATAACAAATAAATATAACCATATAAATCATTACTGTTAAGTGCAATATAAATAAATAAATGTATCGTTGTTAGAAATAGTTTCTTAGTAATTTGTGTTCTGCCTTGATAATTCGTGTGTTTGTAAATAATCGTAATTAATCATTGTAAATAAATGTTTAATCCAAGAAGCATCGAATAATTTTGTAAATAGCCCGAACGTAAAAACGTAACAATATTAAAATTCCACCAAACAAAGAAGTTCTGACTTTGTTAAAGCTAAAATTAAATGCGAGTTTTCAGCACCACTTAAGTTTGTTTTCTAACACTGAAAATTAAATGGGACACACTTTTTATGCCAACTTCATTAGTGTTTGTGGACATTGTAGCAATGGAAATGAAAAATTACATTTTGCAAAGGTTTCTCTTGCCCTAATCGTAATTTTTGGAATTTGTACTATTAATTTATTCCGAGTGTGAATTACATTCTTCACTGAAACATCTTGTAAGGCTGAAGACCGAGCACAGGAGTACTGTACTAGTTGCTTATTATACACAGGATATATGTATATAAACCATTTACATTAATTAAAGGGAATAGCAAATTCCATTTCTCAAAAAATTTAAGTTATTGTAGAGAGTTTATTTACATTTCATTATCATTTTATGTTGCTGCACATTATCAGTACAGTTGCGTAATCAAACAATTTTTTTGTTATGGCAACAATTTAAATACAATGCCTTAAATGTAGGTTAAGCTTATTGATAGCATAAACTGAGATTGATTAATAGCACTGAACAATCGTTAAAATATTATGTCATATTTTTCCAATCTCACCTCTATCAAAATTAAAGTGGCACTTAAAGAAATACAATTGCATATAGCGTGTATTATAAAATGGTATTTAAGTTACTATATATGCTAACATATTCTTTTCGTTTCAGATATAACAATGGGTCGTTTCTCGGGTAAAAAATGTCGACTTTTGTCGATGCTGTGGCTGACGGGAGGTTTCTTCTTCGTGGAAATAGTTGTAGGATATATTACCAATTCAATGGCGTTAGTAGCAGATAGCTTTCATATGTTAAGTGATGTAGCGGCGTTAATAGTAGCTTTTTTATCTGTAAAAGTAAGTACAACTGATAGTAATAAATCTGTTAGATAATTCTAATTACTATATGTTTGTTATAGATGTCACCAAAGAAGTGGTCAAAAAACACATTCGGTTGGGCCAGAGCGGAAGTTCTAGGAGCTCTCGTCAATGCAGTCTTCCTTGTTGCTCTGTGTTTTTCGATCACTGTAGAAGCTTGTAAGAGATTTATTGAAATAGAGACCATCCATGATCCCGAACTGCTACTTATTGTTGGTGGTATTGGATTAGTCGTTAATGTTATAGGATTGCTTTTATTCCATGGTAAATATGTTTGTTATTATTGTTAGAAAAACATTTGGTGGAATAGCCATAACCTCATAATTTTACGTATCAGTAATGTTAAATGGCAAGCAGCAGTATGCAGAAAGATAATCTCCAATACTAATTAAACTTCCAACTCTTATGTTCCTTCGATTTACATATGACATTAATGTTGTAGAATTAGTTACAATTACAAAATTTGTTCATTTGGGAAAATCATGCTTAGTTCGATCAAATTCTTATTTCTTTAATCATTCTTTTGCATATTTTGCAACTAATGAAGGTCGCTATAACAACAATCAACTTTTTAGTTTCTTCTGAATCCCGCAGTGAACTCTATTAAATTATTGTCCATTCTCTTTTCATCATAACAATGTATAATTCCAGCAATTTCATTTAAGATTTGACATGAAATTAAATTTTTTTCGTTTTATCTTTTGGCTCTCGACAAAACAAAAAATTTAATATTTGTGAGACACTTCAGAAAACTACTTAATAAGCAATTCATGACATCTGTGTGTATGCGAAGTCAGATATGAATAGTATGGAAGATCTGTGGCATCAGAATATCCCGAAAGGTATGCTCTTCATGTCTCAATAGAACTTTTTTCTGAAAGTGAAAATATTAAAACTTTGTTGGTAAAACGAAATATTTTCTAGTGAGTAACATTATTCAAATATATTGGTACGATGTTTTTTCCCAATTCATTTTAACCTCAAACTGTAGATAAAAATATAATTATAATTCTTGCAAAGCTTACTTAAGCCAGGTATTATTCAAAGTTGTTATCATAACGACATGCTAGACAATCACTATGCCCAGAATTACATTTTTCCTGTTGGTAGCAGGTACAAAATCGGTGGCTTATTAGATAAAAGATATAGAAGTGTAGGTTTCATGTCAAGTCCTCTACAAATCACTTATGTTATACATTGTTGTAATCAGCAGGAAACTTAGAATTAAGCTTTAAATGTTTATAAAATTACAATCTTTTCTCTGTATAACGAAGTATTGTAATATACTTTACAGATTTCAAAAACATCTTTATGAAAAAGTCTCTCTGGATGTGTGTGGTAGCTGGCTTTTCTTTTATTGTATATTTGGTTTACTGTCGATTACACTAATTTTCACTGGGGTGTCTGAAAATATTTTATAAGGAAATGGTGCCTTTATGATCTCAGCGGTTTTCCAGGGAAAAATCTGTGAAATTGTAGTGCACTGTCCTCAAGTACAGTGTAGCAGCATTTCTTCTGAAAACTCTAGTTTTAAAATATAAGCGCTCTAAGAATTTTTAAAATTACCACCATTTTTATTAACAAACAAATATGAATGTTATAGTTTATGATTCCGCACGTAGGTCTTCATAAGTAAAACCCAAAGCTGTAAATTATATTTTAACACAAAAATTTGTGTGTTAAAATCTCTTAATAGTACTCGTATTACTGCAGTTCTTCATAAAAGATCTCTTTGCGTTCTTCATCAGCGTCTTTGGTGGGTGCGTATGTGTTAATTGTAGATCGCTAGACAGCTCGTAACTTCGTTAATAATAGAGATATCGAAAAGCACTTTCTTTTGTTTTAAATGGCAATATAAAACCTACAAATTGACGTAAACCAATTTAAGCCATGGTCTCCTATTTTTACGTAGTGATACACAACTTTGGTTTTTTAAATAGAACACCCAGTATATTTTTAGATATTTGAAATCAGCACTAAAAGTGCTTTATGATAGCATTATTAAAATTAAATTTTGGAACTTACTATTTTTCAAAATAAAAAAAATTTTTTTAGCCAAAGTTGGCCATGAATTACTCAAAATCACTTGGCTCTAAAAATGTCTCATGACCGAATTATAGCACCAAACATATTAAAACAATTGAAAACTAAGTTTTTTTAAATGAAGCAATATGAGTTTTATTAAACAGTTGAAAACTACAATAAAAGAGCTTTCCAACGGTGTACCACATTCGCCATTTCGTTTAGAAGTAGCTTTTAAAACATCAAAAATACATAAAAAAATTTAAAAATAAATGTTATTGTTAGTGAAACTCGTATTATTCCATTTCAATAACATAGTTTTCAATTGTTTTAGTACGTTTGGTGCTATAATTCGGCCATGAGAAATTTTTAGAACCAAGTGGAGTTTGTTTTCCATTTCTTGTTCAATTGTTAGTAATTTTGCAAAATTCATGGCCTACTTTGGCTAAACACTTTGTTTTCTAATTTTAAAAAATAATAACTGCCTAAATTGTAATTTAACAATGCTATCATAAAGCACCTTTAGCGCTGTTTGCAAATATCTAAAAATTTACAGAGTGTTTCATTTTAAAAACCAAAGTCGTGTATCACTGCGCAAAAATAGGAGGCCATGGCTTACATTGGTTTAACTCAATTTGTAGATTGTGTTCTGGGATTTAAAACAAAAACAGTTTTTTTCGATATCTCTATTATTAACGAAATGAAATTATGAGCCGTCTAGCGATCTACAAACACCCTGTATACTGCTCAACAAATGAACTGGACCATTTGCATATATTGGTGCAATTATTAAAAATATTTTCCAAGAATACAATCATGGCATTTTTGGGAACCTTTCATAATTTGTTTAAATAAAACTACGTCCATTAATAAAATATTATCATTTGAAAAATTTGAATTTACCCAAATGTTGATAGCACATTGCATACAAAGTATGCCAAATCTTTGCCAACATTTTTAAACGTTCGCAGACCTAAAAGCTATGAATTTCCTTTTGTTCTTCCTCTTATTTTTGTTTAATATAGTTTTTTTTATAATTTTATTATTTTTTAATTTTATTAATATGATTTTGTTAATTCTTCAGTTGAGATTTGAGGACAGTGCAATTAAATATGCTTAATATGAGTATAGTATAAAACAAAAACTTTTATATACAGGGTGTCCCATAACGTATGGGCCGTAGAGCAATTGGAGGCAATAGACAAAAATTGTTATTTTGAGCCAAAGTTGCCTAAGTAAAATGTTACAGATTAATGTGAGCAATAAAAAAAATTGTTTTAATCTACTTAAGTAACTGTTGAAAGTGTCCACCGTTAACTTCAATACATTTTCTTAGGCTTTTTACCAAACGACGTCTCACAGCCGGGAAGATATTTTGATAATCTTTTATAACCTTGGCGGCTTCTTAAATTTTTTGTTCAAGCTCTTCCCGTGTATTGATTTCATCATCGTATATGTCACTGTAAGTCTATGTCAAATTCGAGGTTAGCAGGTTAGGTTTTGTGTCAGTCTGTGTTAATACTGACGCAGAAACTGACCTCCTAACCTTGAATTTGACATGTAAACAGAAAGTTGGGGTGATAAACCTGCGAGAAACATAAAAGCAAAAAATTGCTAAAATTTAATTTAAAATTTTCCGCTCTTTCCTCACTCTTTAATGCTCACTCTGTACAAGATGGAGGAGGGTATTGGTTCACCATCTCTGTTCAAAAGTGTATTATCTCGGTTCTTAAAAATGGCCAAGCTTTCAAAAGAATTTAGTTGCTTTGTTGAAGTTAATGCCTTTACAATTTTTAGGTCATCTTCTTTTATACTATGACTCATTATTTTACCTAAGAAATTAGGTAAACCTAAGATACATAAGCCAGACAAAAAGGTGAGACCTATTGTGTCTGGTAGTAACTTCCCGACTTGCCTGCTATTTAAATGGTTAAGAAATTAATTTAGAAACTTGCCAAAATTTCAAAATAATTTTTCGGTCGAAAACTCATGAGTTTATAAATGAAATTAAAAATTTGAAACTTGGTGAAAGCGAGATTCTAGTTTCATTTGACGTGTGTTCTTTGTTTCCAAGCGTACCAGTTCCACAAACTATGACATATCTGTGGGAATTACTTACAGATAATAATTTGGATTCAAACAAAATTGTCGAGTTAGTTAGATTAACTACACATTGCATGTCCCAGCATTTCCCTTTTCGTTGCCAACCTTGTTATGTCAAAATTTGAAACTGAATTTAAGAATAACACAGAGTATTTCCCAAGAATTTGGTTTAGGTATGTGGATGACATTTTTACTGTTTTTGATTTATCTAAATGCAGTATTGATAATTTTTTGAATCAGTTAAATTCCAAATTTCCTAGCATAAAATTCACATATGAAATGGAAAACGAAGGACAACTGCCATTTCTAGATACCTTAGTAATAAAAAATAAAAATAAGTTGGAATTCGATGTTTATAGAAACGAAACCAATGTAAACAGATTCATTTTAGCGGATTCAAATCATTGTTTTCAACACAAAATGGCTGCTATAAACCTGTTAACCTTTCCTTTAAACAAAGATCTTTATACCACTGAACTTCAGACCATAAAAAGCATTGCTGTGTACAATTATCGATAATTTGATTAGGAAACACAAAACAAAATTGCACGTTTGAAATTCCACAACTCTCGTCAGTCTTAGAAGTGAAGGACTAAAGTACATCAAAATTCCATTTCACCCGGCTACAAAGGGCCTAGCAAACATTTTTAAAGAATCGGGCCATAAAGTTGTGTATGGTTCTAACAACAATATTAGAAATTTGTTGGGAAATCCAAAAGACAAACTGAGGACTTTAGAGAGACCTGGAATTTACGAAATTAAATGTTCCCATTGTGATTCTAAATATATTGGACAAACATGTTGTAAATTTGATACTAAGTTTAAAGAGCATTTAGCTCATTTAAGATTCAACATATTCGAAAATTTGAGAATTGCCCAACATATTTACGAGGATGACCTAAAAATTGTGAAGGCGTTAACTTCAACAAAGCAACTAAATTCTTTTGAAAGATGGTGGACCAATACCGTCCTCCATCTTGTATAATTTGTAAAAGTTACATTGACCGTAGACCATAGATGTAAAATGCGTGGGCATTGCTCAGTTGCATTTGTGATTTGGTCACGAGTATATTGTTGCCTTTTGTTGTGTAAGTTTTTCGTAGCTACCGATGATGACAGCTTGGCTGTCGAAATATGTATTTGTGTCGTGAGGGGTTTTAACGATTTTGTGATATTTTCAAACCACAGGCTCCAGCAGCGTTTTATTCGAAAATTGGTTGGTAGCACAAAAAATATTTATCTTGTATGTTACTGTAACATTAATTCCTACTCCCAATTGTTGTTTTACAAACTTTTTTGCAACTTCTTTTACTATATTGTTGTCTCCGGTGTCTATTTGTACACCTGAAGTCACTATATAACATTTCTTACTTTCTCGCTCTTGTAATTCCAACTTGTGCTCTGTTTCATTAAATTTATGCTGCACTTACTTTATTTATTTATTATATTTTGCCTTGTCTTGCTTCCATACGTCTTTAATTTTTTTGTAAATCTATCAATCTGTCCATTTCTTTGTTATATGTTTTTAACTTCTTTAATTTCTTGAATTGATTGTGTAAATATTCAGTTTAGGCAGACATTGGTTCAAATCTGGCCTTATTCGTGATTTTTTTCGGAGCTGCGATTGATTTGAACTCATTACTAGTTAAATTAGTTGTAAGTAAGATTTAGGATTATCGACTGTGCTGTATGTCTGCATGTAGAAGACTGTAATGCAAGTCCAATATGATCCATTACCTCTATTGTACATCTTGTAGGGTATGAATGGTCCTCAACACTGAAAGGTAAAAGATACTAAAGATTATGTTTGTATGGAAAATATTTAATCTTAAAATTGAATTGTTATTTGTAATTGTTATATACAAACTCCCGTACCTGAAAGGTTTGACCAATCTATTCGGGTTTTATTTATTATATTAATTATTTTTATATTTTTTATTACACCCGACTTCCAATGGCCTTTTTAGTATGGGAAAGTCTATGCGTTCGACATCTTCAAATTCTAGTAGTGTTGAGCTGAAAGGATCGCACAGTGTATATTATAATTATACCGGGTGGCCATAAATATCTGAGATCCCAGTAGCCATAGAAGTTGCTAAATTTGGACATTTTTCAACTTTAATCGTGTTTAACGGTGTAATTTTCCCATCTAACACCACAATATATTTATAGCACCGTATAGAGAAAAGATAGTTCTTCCGAAAAAATGTAAAAAATTTACAGGGTGTCATTTAAAATAAAAAAGTTCAATGTCACTGCTTAAACCTCAGTAGGCCATGAAATAAAATAAATGTACAATAATATAGAGCATATCATTCTGAACATCTTTTGTTAACAAATTATTTTTCTAATATCACTTACCCTGTATAATGTTTTATTATTTTATTTGGAAGAGTAATCTTGTTTATTGACCTTTGATAGCATGCGTAACATGGCTTTCATGGCACTAGGGCCTATAAAGTTGCTAAGCAATATAACAAGCAGTACACCAATAATTTCTGTATAGTCAAAATTATACCCATTCGGAGTCACGTGACTTTTGTCTGTCTCTGTTCATCTTTAGTAAAATAGATGAAATGGAAGAAATTTGAAAAAAAGGCATGTCGATTCATAAAATTAATTTTAAAAATTTGACGTTTCTAATCTGTCAGATTATATTTTTCGTGTAAGTTATTGAGATAAGGGTAATAAAACCTAAAATTGTTGAGCCGAAAACTGGAAATTAAAAGAAACCATCGGATATGCGGTATAACGAGCAGTCACAACAATTAATTTGAATATTATGCGTTTTTGTTATGAAGAGTACAATATTAATAATAGTAAATCAACAGTTTCACCCTCCAACGCTGTTCGCCGTGCTTCTCTTGCGTTAAATATCTCGGAGAGCACAATTTACCGAAAATATGAGCCAGAAAGTGATGAATGCAAAAACGGAAGTCGACGAAGCAGTCAAGACACTATATATAAAATGTATGTAGCTAAAGAATTTGTAACCATAGAAAATCTAAAAAATGCTTGGTTGAAGAATCTGGAGGAGACTTTTTCACATTCAGTTTCTTCCCTAAATAGATTGTGCAAGGAAATAGGCTTCAAATGGCAATGTTCTATAACAGAATATGCATGCACAGAAATTGACTTAAAATTTGCTATACGCAGCAGGTTTTTATTGTAGCAGCTGACATATCTTTATTATATTTACATTTTACGACATGTTATGTTTTCTTTAACCTGTAAATTCAGTTTGATTTCATATAAGAGAATAAACCCGTAGCAACCTTGTTTTAGAAATTGGCATATGTCAGGATAACCTACAAAACGGAATGTCATTTATTTCCCTAAAATTGCATTTTTAAGAATCGACATACGTAAAATTACTAGATTATCACGTGACTCCGAATGGGTATAAATTTGACTATAGTAACAATAGCACACCAAAAATTTGCAGCGCCAGTTGTTAGTGTTTGTTATTCGATAACGTAAATAAAAAAAGCACCAGTATATTACAGAAACTTTATTAACCCTTTACAGCCGATGTGCCGTTGATTTGGGCTATGTTTCTCAGCTGATGTGCTGCGAACTGGTACGAGACCGTCTTTAACTATGTACAGTTACTTAACGACTACTTCTTACTTAAAACTACCTGGAGCCGCCCTGCCGCGCTCACCCCTCCCTTACTAGGGTGCATGCCTGGAGGCTCCAACATACCGCCCCCTTTGAAGTCCTTTAGGCTTCGAAACCAGAACAATTAATAATATTATGTACAATAACGTAATAAAGACTGTATAAACCAATTCCTACACCTAAAGCACAATATACAATGATTCTTACAATTAAACAATATATACCCCTATTACTAATACATAAATCGTTTATGTTCACTCATTTAGAGGCAAAAAGCACAATTTGTTTAAAGGCCTTCGCAACACTCCGCGCACTGTTTTTACCGTTACCACTCTCACTAATTGGTCAGCCCCTGGATGAAGCTCAATTATTCTCCCCAAGAGCCACTGTTGAGGTGGTACGTTGTCCTCTGCCACGATGACCATTCTTCCTATACGAATATCTTCGAGCGCCCTTTGTCGCCACTTGGAACGCTGTTGCAGTTGAAGCAGATATTCTCTATGCCACCTTTTCCAAAAATGTTGCCGAAGTTGCTCCACTCTTTGCCACCGTGAAAGGCAATTTAATTTTAAATGGGTTGTATCGGGTTCCACCATTGTCATCAACGGTTCCCCGATCAAGAAATGACCAGGAGTCAGTGCGGCCAAGTCATTAGGATCAGAGGTCAGCGGGGTGAGGGGTCGGGAATTTAGACAGGCTTCGATTTGGGTAAGGAGAGTGTATAATTCTTCGTATGTTAATAGCGCGTTACCTATAACCCTTTTCAAATGATATTTCATCGCCTTAACATTTGATTCCCACAAACCCCCCATGTTCGGCGCACGAGGTGCTATGAATTTCCACTCGATATTTTTAGCAGCTAATGTGCTTATCAATTCATTTTGAAAGTTAGAATTTTTAAGAAATTGGGCCAAATCAGCCAATTCGCGTTTGGCTCCTATGAAGGTAGACGCATTATCTGAATATATGCGTGATATATGACCACGTCTTGCGATAAATCGTTTAAGCGCACTTAAAAACGATGCTGATGTTAAATCGCTCACTACCTCCAAATGCACTGCCTTAGTGGCAAAACATACAAATAACGCAATGTAAACCTTTATGGTTCTTTTACCGCGTCCGCGACCCTGTTTGGCCAAAATGGGTCCTGCGTAATCCACTCCTGATATTAAAAAAGGACGTGTTAATTGCAACCGATCTTTGGGAAGATCACCCATTTTCTGCACAATAGTACGGGGCTTTGCATGAAAACATCTCATACATTTATGAATGATTTGCCTTATGACACCTTTTGCCGCTATAATCCAATATGTCTGCCTTAATGCCGCTAATGTAGCTTGCGCCCCTGCATGCAATTGACGCTCATGTTCACTGATAATAAGCAATCTGGTCAAGTGATGATTTTTAGGCAGAACTATGGGATGCTTTACATCATTCGATATAGCTGCATTTCTTAGTCGACCACCTACCCTTATTAAGTCATCGTCGCCTACAAAGGGATTTAAAGAAGCTAATGGGCTACATTTGTCCACTACCTCGTTTTTATTTAATTGCCATCTCTCAGCTGCAAATGCCTGCTGTTGTACAATGCGAACTAAAGCAAACGTAGCCTTTTGCAGTTCATTAGATGCCAGCGGCCCTGATTTTGCATCTGTCTTGTTTTTGCAATTTTGAATAAATCTAAAACAGTAGGCTATCACGCGCTGTAGCTTGGAAAAAGATGAAAATTTGTCAATGAACTGCGTCTCTACATTCATTGTTGTAAAGGCTATAACCTTCTTGCGTTTCTCTATAATCTCAACATTCCCTATCTCTAAAGTTGGTTGTTGGTATTCTTGATTCAACCACGTCGGACCAAAGAACCACGTTCGATCGGTGATTAATTCTCTAGGTAGCAGACCCCTACTAACAACATCTGCAGGGTTATCCCGCGACCTTATATGGCTCCAATTTTCTATTTGAGATAACGACTGAATTTCAGACACCCTATTTGCGACGAAAGTATTTAACGTATTAGGTTCTGTCGCTAACCACGCTAATACAATAGTCGAATCAGTCCAACAATATTCCCTTTTAATGTCTAAATTAAGCGTTTTCTTAACGCTATCCATTAATTTAGCTAACAATAAAGCAGCGCATAGCTCTAGCCGCGGTATTGTGACTGTTTTCAGCGGCGCAACCCTACTTTTGGCACACAATAATTGAGAACTATGTTCATTATTAGTGCCTATTGTCTTAATATATATCGCAGCTCCGAAACCTAATTTTGACGCATCGCAAAAGCCGTGGATTTCTATTGATTTGAAAGGAAAACACGACACTACTTTACGATTGATTTGTAAATCGTTTAAATAAGATAGTTGACTTAAAAATTCAGTCCACGTCGAATGAATATCCATGGGTACGCTCTCATCCCAAGCTATTTTCAATAACCATAATTTTTGCATTATAATCTTTGCTTTCATCGATACTGGTGCTATAAGACCTAAAGGATCAAAAATCTGAGCTATCGAGGATAAAATCGAACGTTTAGTAATTTTACTACATAGTGTGTGTGTTTTAATTTCGTATTTTAGAAAATCACCATCACAATTCCAAATTAATCCTAGCGTCTTAGTTTCTCCATTCTTATCTAAATTAATTACACTATCTGGCCTTATACCATTACTTCCCGAAAGGATTTGTTTTTCATTTGAAGCAAACTTACGCAATTCGAACCCCCCTTGTGCCAAAATGTCAATTATTTCATCCTTTAGCGTTATTAGCGCATTTAATTCATTCCCGCCCGTAATGAGATCGTCCATATAAAAATCGCGACCTATAACTTTACTGCTTAGAGGATAATTAACTTGATTTTGTAAAGCTAGTTCTTGCAAACATCGAGTTGCGATGTAACTGGCTGGTTTCGTACCATATGTAAGTGTAAGCAACCTGTATGTTTGAAGGGGTTCATTAGAATTATTTCGCCATAATATTCTTTGATAATCAGCCTGCTGTGGATGAATTTGTATTTGGCGATACATTTTTGCTATGTCGCCCGTTAACGCATATTGAAAGGTCCTGAATCGCGTCAAAATTGAAAATAAATCTTGTTGAATCACTGGTCCACACATTAAATTGTCGTTTAAACTCGACCCGTTGCTAGTCCTCGCCGACATGTCAAAGACCACTCTTAGCCTGGTGGTTGAACTAGATTCCTTAAACACCGCGTGATGAGGAAGATAGCAACTCGGCACGTTTAATTGATGTTCCGGAACCAATTCCATGTGATTTAAATGCTTGTATTCCGTCATAAAATCCATATATTGCTGCTTTATTTCTGGCTTACAGTTTAACTTATGCTCTAAATTATAAAATCGCTTTAACGCATTTTGGTAAGACGCGCCCAAGGCCAGCTTATCGTTTTTAAACGGAAGTCTTACTACAAACCGACCATTTACATCCCGATGAAAAGTGCTCCTAAAGTGGTTTTCCACATTTATTTCTTCAGCAGACAAGTGTCTTTGACATGAGTATTGTTCAAGTTCCCAGAATTTAGTTAAGCTATTTTCTAATCTGCTTGCGGTACTCAGGTTGCACGACGTTCTTGTGGTACTTAAAGCAAATTCTATTGAGCCCCCGATTAGCCATCCAAAATGCGATTTCTGTAAGAAAGGTTGATGGTTGTTCGTTCGTATTTGGCCCACACAAAGAACTTCCCAAAATAGCCCGGCACCTAGCAATAAATCTATGGGGCCTGCTTGGTTAAAATATGGATCAGCAATATTGAGATTTACGGGGATTTGAACCATGGCCCTGCTGAATGATCGCGACGGAATATCTTGTGCAATTTGCGGCACTATAAGACATTGCACTTCTGCAGTGAAATTATTATGACGGGACTTGACAGAGACTTCTACCATTTTTTTGACGTAACTGAGACCTTGATTAATACCCGCAATTGTAATATTTGTGTTCACTTGATTCAGAGATAATTTTTTTGCTAAGTTCTCAGTTATGAGATTACTTTGAGAACCTACATCTAAAAGCGCCCTAGCTTCGTGCAAGTTTCCTTTGCTATCACTGACATTGACTAAAGCGGTTGATAGCAATACAGTCGTATTAATGTCCTTGTTTGAACATATCATTGATGTTGATGGCACTATTTCAGATTCATTCAATTGAGAGGCACTGCTAACCTCTGCTAACGTTGTAACATTTTGAACTACATGTAACAAACTATTATGCCTTTGTTTGCATTCGCGGCACTTTAAGGTCGATCGGCAATCATTTGTTTTATGATTATTTCTGAGACAGTTTGAGCATAAATCGAATTTCTCGACTTGCTTAAGGCGATCGGGAACACTTAATTTTAAAAATTCTAAACACTGATATATGTTGTGCGAATTGCGTTTACATTGAAAGCACGACGGTTTGTTGATATTCAAGTATGAAGCATGACGAGGTGGTTTTTCCCTTAAGCTTACTTTGTTTGATGGATTCGCCTGATGTGGCCTTGTTAAAGAGCTTAACGATTCGAGTACTTCGCATCGTTTGTCTAAAAATGTTATAAATTCCTTTAAAGTTGGAATCTCGCTATTTAGACACGATTGCCACTCTTTGTTAGTGGTATAATCTAATTTTTCGCTCAAAATTGGAACAATAAGTGCATCCCAAGAATCAACAGGTAAATTTAGAACCTTTAATGCTGCCATGTTTGAGTTTACCTTGTCTACCAATTGGCGCAGCAAAGTATGAGATGGTCTAGAAATAACTGACAATTTTAATATAGACTGAACATGTTCTTGTATGATTAACCTTTTATTTTCATACCTTCGTTTTAGAATTTCCCAAGCAGAGGTATAATTAGCTTGTGATACAGGCAATGCATCAACTGCATGCAGAGGTTCTTGCTTAAGGCAGGATTTTAAATAGTGAAAACGTTCACAATCATTTAATTTGTGGTTATCATGGATTAGCGATTTAAAGGTGTCATAAAAAGCTCTCCAATTTGAATACCTTCCGGAGAATTCGGGCAAATTTAAAATTGGTAATTTGATATTAAATTGCGATTCACGCGAATTTTCTGCAGGAACTCTCTGTGACGCAGAACCGGTATGATCTTCCAAAATTGATTGAATTGCGCATACTGTATTAAAATACAGCGTGTCAAAGTTATCCTGATCATCATTTTCTGACAAATCTGGATTAATCATTAAGATTTCCATTTGCAAGCTATTAAACTGATCGTTAATCTCCTTTAACATGGGAAGTCGTACCTTCAACTGATTAACATTATCCCCTTGTTCAAAATTACCTACAAAATTTGCTATTTTTGTCAATCTAGCCTTAACATGACCCCGTTTGTGAATCAAGGTTCCTAATTCCGCCGCCATATCAATTAAATATTAGAATAGACTGCACGGCGACAAAGATATACACTCTCCGATGATAGGACGGGTGAAATAGAGTTATGGAAAGGATCACTGACCTGTTTGACCTAATGCCCTCCGTTTTTCTACTGATGTGTAGTTGATGTAATTGGCCTTGATGCTGCTGATATGCAGAGAATTTGATCGGAGTCGTCGTCTTGAAGCTGCTGATGTGCAATAGGAAAACGTCCCTCGTTGGTGCTGCTGTTGTGCGGCTGATGGAGCTCGATTTCCAGGAATTTCGACGAACGAACACACTTTTTAAATTAATTTACCGGTGATCCGGGTCGAAGGACCAAATGTTAATGTTTGTTATTCGATAACGTAAATAAAAAAAGCACCAGTATATTACAGAAACTTTATTAACCCTTTACAGCCGATGTGCCGTTGATTTGGGCTATGTTTCTCAGCTGATGTGCTGCGAACTGGTACGAGACCGTCTTTAACTATGTACAGTTACTTAACGACTACTTCTTACTTAAAACTACCTGGAGCCGCCCTGCCGCGCTCACCCCTCCCTTACTAGGGTGCATGCCTGGAAGCTCCAACAAATACTGAGAAAGCTTTATTACATATCATAACGTAGACGTGGTAACAATTCACTAGTGCAATTTTATTATTCAGGTTTTCTGCGTTGCTGTTAGTAAAGCTCAGATTATTTATCTTTTTATGCTTATTAAGACAACTATTTAGTAAAATAACTGAGAAATGACTAGATAAACGATATATACGTTTAAAACTAAATTAAATTTGAAGCTCACTATTTTGCATTTTTCAAAAGCAATTAAATTCATTATTATAACTACGTACTAGTAACTCAGGTAAAGTAATTTTTTTAGAAAAAAAATTAATAATTGAAAATAGGTAAGAGAGTGCTTCACCTTGTTATTTTTCAGAAACCAAACGATCTAGTTATCTTTTGTCTGATTGAGCGCAGCTTTTCAGAATACAATAGCTGCTGTTTGCACAGCAATCAATTAATAGGCAGCAGTTATATAGTTCTGCTGGCACTCTGTAACTGCTCACTCATTATTACTTTCTCATCTAGTACACAGCATGACAAATATCTATGGTGAACTGTATCCTCTATATTTATTGGAAGTATGTTTAGGACTAGCATCATTTAAACTAAAAAGGCGTGCTAATAGAAATAAATTAACACCTATAAGGCCTTTCAGCCTTTACAAGTTGGTGTTTTACATGATTCAGATAATGATACTCTGTATATCAATTGTATGTGATTACATACATGTGCTTGTTGATGAACAAGGAGTAGGTCGGTATACTCAAGCAGTTGAATTAATAATAAAGAACCTCACTCATATTGCAATAATATTATGCAATGAGTTATATGGTTTAACTCTTACACGAATATGGAAAAAGCTTCTAATCGTCGAGAAATATTTCGAAGCATTACCCTGGAATACCAAACATAATAGGTTTTTTAGAGAATTATGCATTACCATAATAGCTTTTAGGTTCGTGCTTCTTGCAGTACCGAATATTTACGCATTATATACGACCGTTGCTGATGTGAGGACGGCCGCTGGCGTTATTGGCTACTTAATATTTATTGCATATAAGGTGACGATAGAGCTATTATTTTGCAGTCTTCTTATGTTCTTACAAAGCAGATTTGAAATGCTCAACAGTTTTTTGGAAAATGACTATCAACTTACAAAATGTGCAAAGATTCAGCGTGTTAATATTTATCAAATTACAAAATTACACCAAAAAATCTTTGAAATTGCTGAAGATATCAATAAAATCTACGGTTTTCCACTTCTATTAATCATAGCATTTAAATTTCATTCGACTGTCACTCTATCTCTTCGACTACTACATCTAATTTCGAACGTTGATGAAGGTTCAGAAGAAATCGGTTTTACATGCTTCTCATTATGTGAAATTGTATTTGACATGATGTTGATTATTATCACCTGTGGAAGCCTTAGTAACCACGTAAGTAATCTTAAAATGTACTTTAAACTATAACTTTGTCAGACTTATAGAACATGCGTTATCAGGCATTAAAAAATATCACATCAACATTTCATGATAGGTAAATGTGCAATTTATTTGCTTATGTTTATGTATATATATATATATATATATGTATATATATATATATATATATATATATATATATATATATATATATACGTGCATTTGTATCTTGTTCGCCTCCTCACATAGACAGGGCGTCCTCAGCTCCGCTAGAAGAAGCAGTAATATAAATGTATATTTATCTTTTTTAGACTCTCTAGGTTGCACTTTGCAAGGCCAAAGTGAGAGGGGTAAAGATTTTTCAATTTGTTTTTATACAAACTTACTATGTCTGTAGTACTTGTCCTCCTCCATAAATACATAGTTCGCAACTGCCTCATTTGTGTATACTAATACATACTGAACGTGCGGATTAGCCTCAAAAAACGTTGCCAGATTTACTGGAAGCGTTTAGGTGTACGTGCAATCATATATTTTGTCTACATCTACAGTATAATGCATACGGTGCAAAACAAGCGGAATGATTTTAATGCAACTTGCGATTGCACAAGGTCGTAATTCAGAAAGTACGGATAACGGTGAGTAACCTATTTTGCTAAATTGTTAAGTCCACTTAATGCTACTAAAGGAAACGAATAAAAACTTGAAAAAGATTAACAATAGCGTTACAACTGATCAACAGATAATTGCAGCATTTTATAATTTAATTATCGGCGCCTAATTTTTAAAAGATGTTTGTTTAATTTTCCTATTCTTTTAAAATAAATTGATCAATTGAATTCCTGATTAATATTGCTCATGGAAATATTTTTAGTTTTGACACGTAGATTTCGTGAAAGAAAACATGAGTAACTCAAATTTTCATATTTTTATAATCTTTATGAAAAAATGGCCGGCTTATAGACTTGTTTTTTAGACTTTAAAATTCACGATATCTTAATTGAGATTCAACGCTCTTTGAAAAGGTAAACTTCAATTTTAATTAGAATTAAAAGTATTATTCTAAACATTGTACATAAACTTTAAACTTTTTTCTGTTGATTGTGAAAGACAAACGTAAAAAACGTAATAGTTAATTAGAATTTTATCTTAGCATTATATCACAGAATACGTACAGTAGTTAGTTTCACAATTGGAAAGCTTCTTTATTCCTCTTATTATAGGCCAGTGGCATGTTTTTAACCACAAAGTGGTTCTATGAGCCCTCTTTGCCCTTAGGCCGGGTAGGTGGCTAGCCTTGCCCGTCGAAAGTGAGGAAGAGTTCCCCTATTTAAGGGTTAACGACTACCACAGGTGTTGGCGTGGAAAGCATTTGAAGAATACTGCAATTTCTATATAATCGCAATATGTTATCTATGAATCTAACTGCTAAATTGTAATATTCCACCCTTCTTATAAGAGTATATTAAATTTTGCCGCGGGATAACTCACTGTCGAAGAGGGTTCGGTACACTCGAGTATAAATAAATACAGCAACAACGATATGTTAGTAATAAATCAATATAATGTTTTTAACTGTGTTACACATAATATGAACTAAACTGTATAATATAAAATATAAAAGTTACAAATCCTGGTGAATTCACGTGGAAATTTCACTGGCGGTGTAGGCAACCCATAAGTTGCCTCTGTGGAGGAGGTCGCGTGCTTTGGGATCGCCGCTCCTCGGACGGACAGCGAGTGGAGCCCTCTGCGTCGATTTGCGAGAATTTCCCGCTCGAAGCCGATCGATGTCGAAAGCCCCAAGAACTTTGTTTGCAGGCACTTTCCTTCTGCGGATTTTACGAATTAAAATATATGGCGAGCTTTACCTGGAGAATGTTTGTGTGTTTAGTAGTTAGTGTGCGACGCCTTCCTGGAAGTCGGGGATCCCTTTGGACGGACTCAGTATGCGGACGGTAGCCCGCAATTTCCAGGTGCGTAAATGGTTTTTTTGTCTTTCGCAGGTACAGCGGAGCGCTTTATCGGAAGGTCCGGCTGGTGCGATAATGCGCTATCGGCCCCGGGTCGTTGCTTCGACTTTGTTTATACTTAATACGACTTTCGGGCTGGGAGCGTTGCCTTCGAGATTTGCGGACCGAGCGGTGGCTCTCGACGAGGTGACACCCTGTGAATCACCCAAAATTAATCCTCGCGGAAATCAGACGATTTGTTGACCCTTTATGCACTGCGAATAAACAGGATTTCGCAGTCAATAAGGGCACAGGAATGTTCGGATATGGAGATTGTAAAATATTCCAAGATCCCAACAACGTGTGCTGGATCCTGTAATATTTAGGATTTGAACGCTACACTACTAACCAGAATTTACCGACATGATAGAGCAGCGTTCAGTACGGGTTATTTATAGCGGGTGTGAGTTATCTTAATCTTGCAAACAGTTCGTAACGACAAAATGGCGGTAGGAAATGCAGCCAGATTAGATAACGGATCAGGTCAGGTATCTTCTTATCGGATGAAGATCACCAGAGAGAGCGGCAGCTGGGCGGTCTTCGTATATATAGTATCGGGGCCCCTTATCTGCTGCTTCCGGTGGCGATTAGAATAGGAGGGGAGATTCGCTTGCCTTATCGTAACTTGCGGCATCGGATGTCGATCGGCTTATCACCGGTTGGATCCGTAACGTTTAAAAAGCGCGCAGTCTATCACTAATGATTTTATTTAATCGACGAAGAATTGCAGATGTCCAGTACGTCAGTATTAACTCGTATTTAAAAGACTTGACGTCGACTAACCAAACCGAGTATATGGAACAATTAACAGAATCCGAAAAGGTATTAACAAAAACTTATACAAGAATCGTAGCAGGTTTGAAAGGTAGCAGGCCAATTATAATACTATTTCCGAAAAATGTACAGGAATACCATGATTTCTTATTACAAATAAGACGTGAAACCAAAATCATTCCAGAAGAAAACCCATACCTATTTGTATATCCTCACGTCAAAGACCATTCGGTTAGGGCAGACGTTGATATTAAAAAATTTGCCAATTCCTGCAAATTAGAGCACCCCGACACAATAACATCCAATCGTTTACGAAAACAAATTGCAAATAATTTATTTACCAAAAGACCAATACTCCCATTTTGTTAAATTTATGGGACACACAGAGAAAACACATCAAGACTATTATGAGTAAGTGTTTAAGTAACATATTCACATTATTTGAACCCAACGTCTGGCTAAAACCTTTCGTGCTCATAGTGCCCTTTGTTAGAGTAACAGCTGTGTCAACAGCATAAATTTGAATTTGATGCTTTTTATAATAGCAACAGCTTTAATTTCAACAACAAATTGAGAGCACGAAACTTTTAGTTCAATTTTATTTCTATTTTTATTGGCAATGTCGAAATTAGGAATTATAAAGCATAGATCGGTGTTTAAACTGTTTCCATAATTTTAACATGAAAAACTTGATTCTCCATTATGGCGGCAAAACTTAATGTTTTTCTATTCTAAAATTATCTTCCAGCATTTAGAGTAATATAGTTTAGGTGATACTTTTAACGTTTACAAAATAACACAAGACGCATATCAAACGGCAAAAGTTTCTAAGTTGCTGACTATTTGATAAAGGCGAGGAAACGAAATATAAAGGAAAATTATTGGCAGATATCGACATAGAACGCAATGTGAACATTTTTCCGGCAAGTGACGACTCTGGTGGTGAAGACAATCCACCATTACGTAGTTCAAGCCGAACTTGGTAGGCCAATATGATCAACCGATAGCTAGTATAAGCCAAATAACTAATTGCGAACATGATAGTTCTTCAAGCAAATTTAAAAAACCAAAAAAAGATATTGCTTCTGGTATAAGAGTGTGGTGGACAGAACAACAAAAGCAAATTGTAAAATCTTTCTTTAAACGTCACATTAAATTAAAACAAGCTCCGAAAAAACGAGAATGTTTGCAACTTATAGAAGAAAATGAGAAAAATCAATAATTTAGATTTAGTCAAAATTTTTGACTTTTTTGGCCGATATCCTGCACCCTTCCGTTTTAGGAATGCTATTAATCTGTAATATTTGCTAATATCTTGTTTGTCTCTTATATTCAAAGTCACTTTCAACATGGAAAAGTTAGACCAAAGGCTGGAAGATTTCCAAATTTTAGACTTCTCTTCAAAATAAGCAAGAAGAACATTTTCGCTGTATTTTCCTACATTTTTTGATTTGCACCAGTCTACAAATCTGCTGTATGCAAAATCATACTGTTGCCGCGATTTTGTAGGTAGTAAGTTTTCGGTAGCTCTGTTAGCAGCTTCTTGTATTTCAAACGGTTCTTCCGACATTTTTAAAATGTTTTGCCACACAGAACACTTTTATTTACAAAATGAATTTAAAAACGGTTAAACAATATATGGCCGATATTAGATATAACTAACTCGGCTGTCAAGAATGTTCTTCATCACATTGCAGAAGCCTTAGAATTTGGTTTTGCCTTCCTCGCACTTCTTCTCTTCCTCCTCTTTAAGGAATTCCAGGCCTTCTTTGGTGATGGAAACTAGCTGCTTTCATTTGTTGCACAACATATTCATCGATTGATTCTGTAATGTAAACTACATCGAAGCTGCACTTCTTGACAAACTCTACAAATGAGGAGCTGGCAATCTGTGGAGAGTGAATTGGATCAGCATTGGGTGGTACAATTACAATATTTAGCAGATACAAACTTCACATGGACTTTATAAAAATTTTGCAAGACTAATGGATTTTATAAACCAGTTAATTGATGTTCTTTGGTTGCAAAAACTACAACGGTTTTGAAATCAGTACATATCCATTGTATAATTCAAAGGAAAAAAGAATCTTTGCACTTTGCCAACAAGTTGAAGAAACAATTTTGATCAAGTTAAATTTCAACTCAAAATTTCATTAGTAACCTCAAAGTTTTAAACAAAGCATTCACAATTACCTTGTCTTTGCTTTCCCAGTGACGCAGTAGATGTAATTCTTGTTGAGCTTCATGCAGCTGACATACTCACTAAGCGAGCAACTCTCGTATTCGCTTGCAGAAGTGTGATAACGCAGGAGATCTGAGAGCTCGACCCAATTTTGCGAGTCTTCATGAATACCAAGCTTCTAATTCTTAGAGAACTGGTTGTATCATCAAACAGCTCTAATTGATATTGAAATTCATAGCGAATTTTGTCCAAGGCGTCGGAGGAGTTGGAAATCAATTCTCGAAGAAATATTTCCTTGTTTGAGTAAAAAGTGTTGACCAACCTCATCAACTGAGCGATTTCGGCCTGGAAAGCAAAAGTTTCGACTTCACCGCTCTGTTCTTCAAGTAACTGAAAAGACACACCGGTATTAGCCACACGGTAACCAAGAATTGCACAAATGATGCACGCTCTACTAAAATCTACACCGTGTAATTACAAGCAAGCTCTAAATACATACCATGAACATTTAAATGTTTATATGCACTTGTAATTATGAGTAAAAAATTTATTCGCTAAATCACACTTCCACCAGTTCAAGCGTCTCCTTCGAGCGCTTGTTTAGTAATTAGTATTGACTTGTTCGTGCGCCGTCGGTTATTTATATGGCCTTCCGAATTTAATTATAACTCAAAATTTTTAACATCTGCTTAATCGATATTTATGGATTAGTAACAGAAAATTCAAGTTCGTCGAAGGAAGAATTTTGATAAAGTTAAATTTCAACTCTAAATTTCATTGGTAACCTCAAAGTTTTAAACAAAGCATTTACAATTACCTTGTCTTTGCTTTCCACAGTGACGCACTAGATGTGATTCTCGTTGAGTTTCATGCAGCTGACATACTCACTAAGCGAGCAACTCTCGTCTTCGCTTGTAGAAGTGTGATAATGCAGGAGATCTGAGAGCTTGGCCCAATTTTGCGAGTCTTCATGAATACCAAGCTTCAAATTTTTAGAAAACTGATCGTAGAAATTCTTGTAGTCTTCCTTGTCGTCTGTGAGTTCATCAAACAGCTCTAATTGATATTGAAATTCATAGCGAATGTTGTTCAATGCATCAGAGGAGTGGGAGTTCAATTCTCGAAGAAATATTTTCTCGTTTGAGTAAAAGGTGTTCACAAACTTATCAACTGAGCGATTTCGGCCTGGAAGGCGAAAGTTTCGACTTCCCCGCTCTGTTCTTCACGTAACTGAAAGGACACGCCGGTATTAGCCACATGGTAACAAAGAATTTCGCAAATTGTGCAGCTCTACTAAAATCTACACCGTGTAATTACAACCAAGCTCTAAATACATACCATACACATTTATAGTTATTAAGGTACCAAGGGGCATTATGAGTAAAATAAGAGCCCAAGATTGTTAGTGTACTAACCGAGGGCCTTTGGCCCGAGGTGTGTACAACAATCGCGGGCTCTTAGCTCATAATGCCTGTGGTGCCTTCAAGGTTTTATGTCCTACCAATTTTCTTACCTAATTCATATTTATATTCGAATTCATATAATTACTATGCTATGGTATTTAAGATTGATCTAGTTAGCTTAAGGCTGCCAACCGTCCCGGATTGTGCGGGCGGTCCCGCAATAGCAGTACTAGTCCCGCATTCAAATACTGCATTGAAAACGTCCCGCAAAACGTCAAATGCTTCCCGCTAGTCCCGCATCTCTTAGTCTCGAATGTTTACGAAACGTCGGCTCTACACTTTCCCAAACTGCATTCTCGATCTGAAAACTGTCACTTACAATTCATGGTACGTGATATACTATTCAAAATAATACTAAAGGGCAGTATTTTTTTTTAATGCCTACTTGTAAAGCTGTATTTTATCTACAAAAATCTCTATAATAAAGTAAAATTTTAACGATGAGTGTGGATAATATGCTACTTTATTCACTAGTGAATAAAATAGTCCATAATCCATAGCAACTAATAAAATAAATACGTGCTACCGTGGTAACTAGTACAAAAACAAGTAACATGATATTTATTTGAAATTATTCATCCAATTTCAAAATTTTATATAACTAAATTTAGGTATTGCAAAAAAAATGATATGCCACACGTGAATAAAGGGATTTCATCCACTCGGGGAAATTATCTTACTGGCCTGTGCTGTGATCGCAATCACTTCAGATGCGATTTCATTAAACTGAGAGTGCAACCAAAACCATAGTTGAATTTTACACATTTAATGTATAATATAGATGTTACATGTTCCAAGTACAAAGTTAATCTATCCTGAGATAACTAATGCATTCACACAATCGACATACATTTCACAATCATTACCAGTCAGCACATTCCTCACATTCCGCGGAAACAAAGCTTTTCAAACAACTCATTACGCAACCTGTTACTAAGCAATTATAATATTAACTAGCAACCAGTGAGACAAATGTCTCATTTAATAAAACAAAAAAGATCGTTTTTCAAATAGAACAGCGTCCGGACGGACCAGCGTCCCGGACGGACGGAAATCACGTAATTTCTCGAAAACCGGAAGTGTCACGTGACTGAAATTCGGTTCCTGACCTGACATGACCATTCCAAACATATAACTTTAATAACTTTTTTTCTCTATCTCTTACGGTTTGGCTGCTGAAACAGCGTCCCGGACGGACCAGCGTCCCGGACGGACCAGCGTCCCGGACGGACAGAAATCACGTGATTTCTCGAAAACCGGAAGTGTCACGTGACTGAAATTCGGTTCCTGACCTGACATGACCATTCCAAACATATAACTTTAATAACTTTTTTCTCTATCTCTTACGGTTTGGCTGCTGAAACAGCGTCCCGGACAAAACAGCGTCCCGGACGGACCAGCGTCCCGGACGGACAGAAATCACGTGATTTCTCGAAAACCGGAAGTGTCACGTGACTGAAATTCGGTTCCTGACCTGACATGACCATTCCAAACATATAACTTTAATAACTTTTTTTCTCTATCTCTTACGGTTTGGCTGCTGAAACAGCGTCCCGGACGGACCAGCGTCCCGGACGGACCAGCGTCCCGGACGGACAGAAATCACGTGATTTCTCGAAAACCGGAAGCGTCACGTGACTGAAATTCGGTTCCTGACCTGACATGACCATTCCAAACATATAACTTTCATAACTTTTTTCTCTATCTCTTACGGTTTGGCTGCTGAAACAGCGTCCCGGACGGACCAGCGTCCCGGACGGACGGAAATCACGTGATTTATCGAAAACCGGAAGTGTCACGTGACTGAAATTCGGTTCCTGACCTGACATCACCATTCCAAACATATAACTTTTTTCTCTATCTCTTACGGTTTGGCTGCTGAAACAGCGTCCCGGACAGACAAAACAGCGTCCCGGACAGACAAGTCTATTAGATAAAGAATATTTTATATACAGTGTGATTAATAATATGTATGCTAGTCACACTGCAGGCCTCTTATGGATAAAATGCCTCGTTATTCAGTTGTACCATACCATTATTATATATCAGTTTATATTGTGTTTTACCCCCCCCCCCCCCCACCTTTCCGCTCATAGGAACCATGTCCCGCATTGACGCCTTCAATAGTTGGCAGCCTTAAGTTAGCTGATCTAAGTTAGATTTGTGACATTAGATGAGCTGTCATTAATTTTCATTGTGACAGTGGTGCATAATTTTTGAAATAAAGGTTGTATCCATGGAAACAAATACTGTTAATTTTTCATAATAACCCTAGTGTTCTTATGAAGAAAATAATTGCCCTGGAGCGTTATTTTGTATCTAAGGTACCTTAAAATAGAGTCATTAATTTTAATTAATGTACTGGTAGGACATAAAATATTTATATGAACTTGTAATTATTGGTCAATGTAACAATATATTCGCCAAATCGCACTTCCACCAGATCAAGCGTCGTCGAGCATTCGTTTAGTAATTACTAAAGACCGGATCTTAGGAAAAATGCCTTTTTGTTGCTATTTTAGGCCGACACTTAAAAGTGAGGTAAAAATACGTTTTCAATTAAATTAATTCATTTGCCACCCGGTTATATCGTCCTAAAATCCTAAAATCATGAAATTTTCATATTCAATCCTAAAGCTCTTCTTACATAACTTAAATACGAGTGTCTAGATTCCTAAAATAGGATTTGAAACTAAAACAAAATTTAGTAAATGGTTAGCAAGATGTAAAGATAAAGACAGTTTTCAAATCGACGAAACTAAAAACCGAATGGTGTTTTGCAAATCGTGTGTGAAAGTCGTAAGTTTTATATTAGAAATAATTGCGAGGTAGTTGAAGTAAATAAATGGCAATTTTAGTTTTCATGTACTAAAGTATCCCGTTTACAACATGAAAATGGCACTGCGCACAAGGAACGGGTTAAAAAACCCTTTAAACAAACTCTTGTTAATGCCCCACCTCAAGAAAGCCGTAATTGTCAATTTTATATGGACATGTGTAGTGCATTTATTGGAGCAAATTTGCCTTGGTGTAAATTAACATCAGAGCCACTAACGAGTTTTTTAGAAAAATACTGTGGTAGAACAATTCCACAAGAGTCGACACTTCGTAAGAACTACCTACCCAAGTGTTACGAAAAGGTAAACTCTACTATATGTAAATTTTTATTGAAGGTAAAAGCGTCCATTGAATTAAATATTAAGGAGCTTTTGTTTTTTTTTTAGAGTATCAATCAAATTAGAGATGCTATTGGTGAACACAGCATTTGGCTTGCGGTTGATAAGACAACTGACATAATAGTTCGAAATGTTGCAAATGTAATGATAGGCAAGTTGTCTTTTGAAGAACCAGCTAAACCAATATTACTGGCATCAAAAACATTAGATAGAACTAATAGCAACACAGTGTCACGTTTTGTAAATGAATCATTAGGTAAACAATTTTAATTTAATTTTAATCATTTTAAAACTAAACTATTATACTCCCCAGGGGTTCTTTGGCCTCTCGGTATAAAATATGAACGTGTGCTATTGATGCTTACGGATGCTGCTCACTATATGATGAAAAGTGGCAACAATTTAAAAGTATTTTATTCTAACATGATTCACCTAACGTGTTTGAATCATGGCCTGAATCTAGTGTGTGAAATAATACGGCTTCAATACGAAGATATCAATGGATTGATCTCCAATGTTAAAAAGGTCTTTATAAAAGCGCAGAGGCGTATTGAAGTATACAAAGAAAAATTACCTAATATACCCTTATTATATTCCTGTAATAACTCGAAGGTGTTCCTGGTTAAGGGCAGCCTTTTTTATGCCGATTATTTTGATGAAGTGAAAACAGTCAGGAATATTATATTTTGGCATAATTGTAAAAAACTTAATTAGAATTACCTTTAATTGCAGATTGTCATGTTATTTAATGGAAAAGAATCAGAAGCTATTTGGAAAGCTCAAGTGTATTTTAATAATTTAAATATAAAAAATGACATCCTACATACGTGCAAACTTCCATATTTTAGTAGAGAGTATCACAAAACTGGAAGGAGTGGGGTTACCCCTAACCGAATCTCTGGAGATTATTGAAAATGTGAAATCTTCATTATGTGCTGCACCAGGTGCAGTTGCAAAAATTGCCTATCAAAAACTACTGACAGTGCTTTCTAAAAATCCAGGGTATGAAGATATTCTTAATATCAGTAAGGTACTTTCTGGAGACGCAGGAGAAATTGTGCCAAATGTTAACAACATTGCAATATTTAAATTTGGCCCAATCACTTCCTGTGACGTGGAGAGGTTATTCTCTTGGTTCAAAACTGTTTTAACTGAAAGACGAACCAACTTCACTAATGAAAATCTTGAACAATATCTTGTCTGTTACGCCATTAAGTTGAAATAAAGTTAACTTTTTGTTTTCGTTTTCATAGTTTTAGTACATTGAACAAAATGTATATTGTTTGTTTTCGTAGTTTTATTTTTCTAATTTATAGTTTAGGATGCTCTACAAGCAATATTTTTTACTTCCTTTTACTACTATAAAGGAAGTATTGGATTCACCCCAAAAATTCGAAATTGAGTTTTCAACAGATCTTCACGTTTTAGAGTCCCCTGATCCCAAAAAACATATTTTTTTTCATTGGTCTGTCTGTCTGTCTGTATGTCTGTGTGTCTGTCTGTGTGTGTGTCTGTGAACAGAATATCTCAAAAACGAAAAGAGGTATGGCATTGAAACTTCATATATAAGTTTTGTGTACTATGTAGATGAGACAGCAAGCTTTTGAAGAAAATCGCATAACCGGAAGTAGGTGTTTACTCTTGTGATTTTTCAGTTTTTTTCGATTTTTTCAAAAACGGCTCTAACGATTTTTTTTTAATTTTACATTTTTCTTACATTTTTAATGGGTGGGTTTCTTTTGTGTTTTTTTTTCTATTTTTTTAATTAACTCATATTTTAAATAAAACACCCGGTATATTATTACATTTTTGAATTCACCTTAAAATTCTAGAGAAAATTTGTCTCTTCAACTAACACTCGATTTTGTACCGTTTTTGTAGAATTTGTAATTTTTGAAAATTTTTAACAAATGGTTAAAAATTAAAAATGAAATTTTTGACTAATTATAAGATCACTGTAAAAGGAAGTTGTGTGAGTGTATCACACCAGATTTTTATTTTGTTAAATCAAAATTTATGTTTTGTTTTCATAGTTCTATTTGTCCTAATTTAGGATGTGGGGAAGTACTATTTTGTCCGTAACGCTGATGGTTGCACAGTTTAAATAAATGTATCTTTTTATATTAGTAGCTTTTTAATTTTTCCTGAATTAGGACGTTAAATTTTAATTTCCTGTTTTCATAATTTTACATCCTATTTCACTACTTTATTTAACCTTTTATTTATCCTAGATTTTCACTTTTAACGTCCTAAAAATCCGGTCTTTAGTAATTACACACCAGCGTCATTGCTAGCTGCGCAGTAATTGATTATTGATTTTGTGTCGGAAGGGTCCATTATAAGTAAAGGGGTAACAGATAGCGTGACACACAGCGGTCAGTATCATTGGCTAAATTTCTCGGTATTTATAAAGGTTTCTACCTACATCGCGAAACGCGGGCAAACATAGAAACATTGGCTGTAGGTCCTACCTGGTCGTTGCTTTCCCCAGTAACGTAGTAGATATGTTTCTCGTTGAGCTTCATGCGAGTGACATACTCACTAAGCGAGCAGCTCTCGTCCTCACTTGCAGAAGTGTGATAACGCAGAAAATCTGGGAACAAAGAATTGCGCAAATTGTGCAGGCTCTACTAAAATGTACGCCATGTAATTACAAGCAAGCTCTAAATACATACCTTGAACATTTAAATGTTTATATGCAGTTGTAATCGCCAAATCGCACTTTCACCAGTTCAAGCGTAGGCGTCGCTTCGAGCATTTGATTATTAATTGTTCGTGCACCGTCAGTTGTTTATATAGCCTAAGCCTACTAAACGTAATTATAACTCAAAATTTTAAACATCTACCTAATCGATATTTATGAATTAATAACAGAAAATTTAAGGTCGTACAAAAAATATTGTATGCAAACTCGTGCTAAAAGTGTTATTGCACTCGACATGTTATGAAACTCAGCCTTCGGCTTCGTTTCATAATCTTCATGTCTCGTGCATAATCGTCCACTTTTAGCATTTGTTGCATAAATAGCTATTTTACGATTCTTCTTGTAGCGCTAGTCGATGCCACTTGTTCTTTATTTCTAAAAGCCTGTCAAGGCACTGTGTTGCTATTAATAGAGTAGAAATGTAACAATTTATTAATACTGTTAATGTTTGTTATTCGATAACGTAAATAAAAAAAGCACCAGTATATTACAGAAACTTTATTAACCCTTTACAGCCGATGTGCCGTTGATTTGGGCTATGTTTCTCAGCTGATGTGCTGCGAACTGGTACGAGACCGTCTTTAACTATGTACAGTTACTTAACGACTACTTCTTACTTAAAACTACCTGGAGCCGCCCTGCCGCGCTCACCCCTCCCTTACTAGGGTGCATGCCTGGAAGCTCCAACATACCGCCCCCTTTGAAGTCCTTTAGGCTTCGAAACCAGAACAATTAATAATATTATGTACAATAACGTAATAAAGACTGTATAAACCAATTCCTACACCTAAAGCACAATATACAATGATTCTTACAATTAAACAATATATACCCCTATTACTAATACATAAATCGTTTATGTTCACTCATTTAGAGGCAAAAAGCACAATTTGTTTAAAGGCCTTCGCAACACTCCGCGCACTGTTTTTACCGTTACCACTCTCACTAATTGGTCAGCCCCTGGATGAAGCTCAATTATTCTCCCCAAGAGCCACTGTTGAGGTGGTACGTTGTCCTCTGCCACGATGACCATTCTTCCTATACGAATATCTTCGAGCGCCCTTTGTCGCCACTTGGAACGCTGTTGCAGTTGAAGCAGATATTCTCTATGCCACCTTTTCCAAAAATGTTGCCGAAGTTGCTCCACTCTTTGCCACCGTGAAAGGCAATTTAATTTTAAATGGGTTGTATCGGGTTCCACCATTGTCATCAACGGTTCCCCGATCAAGAAATGACCAGGAGTCAGTGCGGCCAAGTCATTAGGATCAGAGGTCAGCGGGGTGAGGGGTCGGGAATTTAGACAGGCTTCGATTTGGGTAAGGAGAGTGTATAATTCTTCGTATGTTAATAGCGCGTTACCTATAACCCTTTTCAAATGATATTTCATCGCCTTAACATTTGATTCCCACAAACCCCCCATGTTCGGCGCACGAGGTGCTATGAATTTCCACTCGATATTTTTAGCAGCTAATGTGCTTATCAATTCATTTTGAAAGTTAGAATTTTTAAGAAATTGGGCCAAATCAGCCAATTCGCGTTTGGCTCCTATGAAGGTAGACGCATTATCTGAATATATGCGTGATATATGACCACGTCTTGCGATAAATCGTTTAAGCGCACTTAAAAACGATGCTGATGTTAAATCGCTCACTACCTCCAAATGCACTGCCTTAGTGGCAAAACATACAAATAACGCAATGTAAACCTTTATGGTTCTTTTACCGCGTCCGCGACCCTGTTTGGCCAAAATGGGTCCTGCGTAATCCACTCCTGATATTAAAAAAGGACGTGTTAATTGCAACCGATCTTTGGGAAGATCACCCATTTTCTGCACAATAGTACGGGGCTTTGCATGAAAACATCTCATACATTTATGAATGATTTGCCTTATGACACCTTTTGCCGCTATAATCCAATATGTCTGCCTTAATGCCGCTAATGTAGCTTGCGCCCCTGCATGCAATTGACGCTCATGTTCACTGATAATAAGCAATCTGGTCAAGTGATGATTTTTAGGCAGAACTATGGGATGCTTTACATCATTCGATATAGCTGCATTTCTTAGTCGACCACCTACCCTTATTAAGTCATCGTCGCCTACAAAGGGATTTAAAGAAGCTAATGGGCTACATTTGTCCACTACCTCGTTTTTATTTAATTGCCATCTCTCAGCTGCAAATGCCTGCTGTTGTACAATGCGAACTAAAGCAAACGTAGCCTTTTGCAGTTCATTAGATGCCAGCGGCCCTGATTTTGCATCTGTCTTGTTTTTGCAATTTTGAATAAATCTAAAACAGTAGGCTATCACGCGCTGTAGCTTGGAAAAAGATGAAAATTTGTCAATGAACTGCGTCTCTACATTCATTGTTGTAAAGGCTATAACCTTCTTGCGTTTCTCTATAATCTCAACATTCCCTATCTCTAAAGTTGGTTGTTGGTATTCTTGATTCAACCACGTCGGACCAAAGAACCACGTTCGATCGGTGATTAATTCTCTAGGTAGCAGACCCCTACTAACAACATCTGCAGGGTTATCCCGCGACCTTATATGGCTCCAATTTTCTATTTGAGATAACGACTGAATTTCAGACACCCTATTTGCGACGAAAGTATTTAACGTATTAGGTTCTGTCGCTAACCACGCTAATACAATAGTCGAATCAGTCCAACAATATTCCCTTTTAATGTCTAAATTAAGCGTTTTCTTAACGCTATCCATTAATTTAGCTAACAATAAAGCAGCGCATAGCTCTAGCCGCGGTATTGTGACTGTTTTCAGCGGCGCAACCCTACTTTTGGCACACAATAATTGAGAACTATGTTCATTATTAGTGCCTATTGTCTTAATATATATCGCAGCTCCGAAACCTAATTTTGACGCATCGCAAAAGCCGTGGATTTCTATTGATTTGAAAGGAAAACACGACACTACTTTACGATTGATTTGTAAATCGTTTAAATAAGATAGTTGACTTAAAAATTCAGTCCACGTCGAATGAATATCCATGGGTACGCTCTCATCCCAAGCTATTTTCAATAACCATAATTTTTGCATTATAATCTTTGCTTTCATCGATACTGGTGCTATAAGACCTAAAGGATCAAAAATCTGAGCTATCGAGGATAAAATCGAACGTTTAGTAATTTTACTACATAGTGTGTGTGTTTTAATTTCGTATTTTAGAAAATCACCATCACAATTCCAAATTAATCCTAGCGTCTTAGTTTCTCCATTCTTATCTAAATTAATTACACTATCTGGCCTTATACCATTACTTCCCGAAAGGATTTGTTTTTCATTTGAAGCAAACTTACGCAATTCGAACCCCCCTTGTGCCAAAATGTCAATTATTTCATCCTTTAGCGTTATTAGCGCATTTAATTCATTCCCGCCCGTAATGAGATCGTCCATATAAAAATCGCGACCTATAACTTTACTGCTTAGAGGATAATTAACTTGATTTTGTAAAGCTAGTTCTTGCAAACATCGAGTTGCGATGTAACTGGCTGGTTTCGTACCATATGTAAGTGTAAGCAACCTGTATGTTTGAAGGGGTTCATTAGAATTATTTCGCCATAATATTCTTTGATAATCAGCCTGCTGTGGATGAATTTGTATTTGGCGATACATTTTTGCTATGTCGCCCGTTAACGCATATTGAAAGGTCCTGAATCGCGTCAAAATTGAAAATAAATCTTGTTGAATCACTGGTCCACACATTAAATTGTCGTTTAAACTCGACCCGTTGCTAGTCCTCGCCGACATGTCAAAGACCACTCTTAGCCTGGTGGTTGAACTAGATTCCTTAAACACCGCGTGATGAGGAAGATAGCAACTCGGCACGTTTAATTGATGTTCCGGAACCAATTCCATGTGATTTAAATGCTTGTATTCCGTCATAAAATCCATATATTGCTGCTTTATTTCTGGCTTACAGTTTAACTTATGCTCTAAATTATAAAATCGCTTTAACGCATTTTGGTAAGACGCGCCCAAGGCCAGCTTATCGTTTTTAAACGGAAGTCTTACTACAAACCGACCATTTACATCCCGATGAAAAGTGCTCCTAAAGTGGTTTTCCACATTTATTTCTTCAGCAGACAAGTGTCTTTGACATGAGTATTGTTCAAGTTCCCAGAATTTAGTTAAGCTATTTTCTAATCTGCTTGCGGTACTCAGGTTGCACGAAGTTCTTGTGGTACTTAAAGCAAATTCTATTGAGCCCCCGATTAGCCATCCAAAATGCGATTTCTGTAAGAAAGGTTGATGGTTGTTCGTTCGTATTTGGCCCACACAAAGAACTTCCCAAAATAGCCCGGCACCTAGCAATAAATCTATGGGGCCTGCTTGGTTAAAATATGGATCAGCAATATTGAGATTTACGGGGATTTGAACCATGGCCCTGCTGAATGATCGCGACGGAATATCTTGTGCAATTTGCGGCACTATAAGACATTGCACTTCTGCAGTGAAATTATTATGACGGGACTTGACAGAGACTTCTACCATTTTTTTGACGTAACTGAGACCTTGATTAATACCCGCAATTGTAATATTTGTGTTCACTTGATTCAGAGATAATTTTTTTGCTAAGTTCTCAGTTATGAGATTACTTTGAGAACCTACATCTAAAAGCGCCCTAGCTTCGTGCAAGTTTCCTTTGCTATCACTGACATTGACTAAAGCGGTTGATAGCAATACAGTCGTATTAATGTCCTTGTTTGAACATATCATTGATGTTGATGGCACTATTTCAGATTCATTCAATTGAGAGGCACTGCTAACCTCTGCTAACGTTGTAACATTTTGAACTACATGTAACAAACTATTATGCCTTTGTTTGCATTCGCGGCACTTTAAGGTCGATCGGCAATCATTTGTTTTATGATTATTTCTGAGACAGTTTGAGCATAAATCGAATTTCTCGACTTGCTTAAGGCGATCGGGAACACTTAATTTTAAAAATTCTAAACACTGATATATGTTGTGCGAATTGCGTTTACATTGAAAGCACGACGGTTTGTTGATATTCAAGTATGAAGCATGACGAGGTGGTTTTTCCCTTAAGCTTACTTTGTTTGATGGATTCGCCTGATGTGGCCTTGTTAAAGAGCTTAACGATTCGAGTACTTCGCATCGTTTGTCTAAAAATGTTATAAATTCCTTTAAAGTTGGAATCTCGCTATTTAGACACGATTGCCACTCTTTGTTAGTGGTATAATCTAATTTTTCGCTCAAAATTGGAACAATAAGTGCATCCCAAGAATCAACAGGTAAATTTAGAACCTTTAATGCTGCCATGTTTGAGTTTACCTTGTCTACCAATTGGCGCAGCAAAGTATGAGATGGTCTAGAAATAACTGACAATTTTAATATAGACTGAACATGTTCTTGTATGATTAACCTTTTATTTTCATACCTTCGTTTTAGAATTTCCCAAGCAGAGGTATAATTAGCTTGTGATACAGGCAATGCATCAACTGCATGCAGAGGTTCTTGCTTAAGGCAGGATTTTAAATAGTGAAAACGTTCACAATCATTTAATTTGTGGTTATCGTGGATTAGCGATTTAAAGGTGTCATAAAAAGCTCTCCAATTTGAATACCTTCCGGAGAATTCGGGCAAATTTAGAATTGGTAATTTGATATTAAATTGCGATTCACGCGAACTTTCTGCAGGAACTCTCTGTGACGCAGAACCGGTATGATCTTCCAAAATTGATTGTATTGCGCATACTGTATTAAAATACAGCGTGTCAAAGTTATCCTGATCATCATTTTCTGACAAATCTGGATTAATCATTAAGATTTCCATTTGCAAGCTATTAAACTCATCGTTAATCTCCTTTAACATGGGAAGTCGTACCTTCAACTGATTAACATTATCCCCTTGTTCAAAATTACCTACAAAATTCGCTATTTTTGTCAATCTAGCCTTAACATGACCCCGTTTGTGAATCAAGGTTCCTAATTCCGCCGCCATTTCAATTAAATATTAGAATAGACTGAACGGCGACAAAGATATACACTCTCCGATGATAGGACGGGTGAAATAGAGTTATGGAAAGGATCACTGACCTGTTTGACCTAATGCCCTCCGTTTTTCTACTGATGTGTAGTTGATGTAATTGGCCTTGGAAGCTGCTGATATGCAGAGAATTTGATCGGAGTCGTCGTCTTGAAGCTGCTGATGTGCAATAGGAAAACGTCCCTCTTTGGTGCTGCTGTTGTGCGGCTGATGGAGCTCGATTTCCAGGAATTTCGACGAACGAACACACTTTTTAAATTAATTTACCGGTGATCCGGGTCGAAGGACCAAATGTTAATGTTTGTTATTCGATAACGTAAATAAAAAAAAGGCACCAGTATATTACAGAAACTTTATTAACCCTTTACAGCCGATGTGCCGTTGATTTGGGCTATGTTTCTCAGCTGATGTGCTGCGAACTGGTACGAGACCGTCTTTAACTATGTACAGTTACTTAACGACTAACGACTACTTCTTACTTAAAACTACCTGGAGCCGCCCTGCCGCGCTCACCCCTCCCTTACTAGGGTGAATGCCTGGAAGCTCCAACAATACCTACACATATAGTCCTGGCATTCAAAAGTAAATATTTGGAAACAATTTCAATAGCAAATTCGCGACGTGATCATGTTCCGCTCACAGTAAAATGGCAATTATAAATATTTAACATTCACACGAATATTCAAAATTGCAAGCACGGCAGGAAGTATACATCGAACAACAATGAATCAATAAGTCCGGAAGTAACATGCAAAGTGTTAACTTAGCTGTCGTCTCCAATATCTATCAAAGCAACTGATGTGGCATCTATTCCTCACAGGTTAAGTCACGGACGGCGCCGACACGCAAATTTAAAAAGACCAATAACACAGAAATGGACAGTGAATACCAGAAGAGGAAAATGCCCTTCAACGATACTACATATTTGTGTGCAAACTCAGAGTGCTTTTATAACACTTACTTCTGACTGTTGATCGGATCAACTTTTCTCTTCAGTTTCAAGTAAACATGCGTTAAGACTGAATTTTTAGTGTAATGATGTTTTACTACTATAGTCTCCGAACAAGTGTTGAATTATATACACCCATCTACAACAATCATGTAAAGACAAATTGGAACTAATGTTTTCTTAGCGTAACTCCATTCAAAATAATTTTTCCATATTTCATACAAAACCAAGAATTGGGGAAAAGTAAAGAAAATATTTATGGCTACTAAAATTTCAGATTCCTACACGCAGTTAAGGGACGCACAAATCTCTTAGTAGTTGTAACGGATGTTCTTGTTTCGCTATTTTTTTCTGGAAGCCTACCCAATTGTTAAACAACATACCAATTTGTTGAGTTTTACCACTACAACGAGACGAAATAAACCTAGAATTTCCTAGCGAAACATAGATGCGACTGCACTTGATCTTATCGCAACCCAAATGCCTAACCTCACGCAGTAAATTTGACAAGAGACCACAATTCATCAGAAAATGTCTAAAAATGTTATAGAAAACGAAATATTGTGCATATATATATAGCTAATTGCAAATCGGGGAATCAGCGGGAGTAGACTGTCAATTTCCGTTACGCCAGTAGCACTAGGGTTACAGCCTTTATCATATCAAACATATATTCCTAACCTTTAAACGACAAAAATTAACACATAAACTAACCAGGAGAGTATGCCCATTACCTGAACTAAATAATCAAGGTATCACTTTCCTAGGACAAATCGTAACCAAGAAAAATAACACACAACTCAAAGAGAGATGCTACGAGCACTCAAGCGAATTGAGGTCTGCACCAAATCCAACTTCCAAAACGGCAAACAAAATCTTCTATATCTTCTTTAAATTCGCATAGCATTTTAGTTGCTCAGCCTACGGTAAGAAACAGCACGTAGGGCTAACTTTACTTAATAAAGCACCGATATTTGCTTTTAACGGAATGAATGTAACAACCTAACCCAATTGCTGTCAATTCACTTCTTCGCCAGAAACTTGGCCGATTTGCATTACCCAGCGACCATTCAGAAACAATAGTTTGACCCGGGGTGTAGCTGCATTCCCTTTCGTTTCGCACCATCAATTTCGTCTGCATTCAATGGTAAATTCATCTAGGTCATTATAGTACATATAATTGCATTGCATGGGTGTATTGTCTGTCATTTTTTAAAATACTACCTTCCACTTTATTATAATTTTGGTGGTTAGTGCCAAACGTTATATGGCACCGATGGTTGACTTGGCGTGAGGCCATCAATACTGTTTTTCCTTAGATGTGTTTTAAGGATACTTTGATATTAGTCCCAGCTTCTACAGCTGTGGTTTATCCAATACTCAATAGTAATATGGTGTTTTACTAGTTCGTTTTAAATAAGCAATCTGGGCTAATATTGTTTTTTACATCATAGCGTACGTTACCCTTAACACCGTGGGTTATAATAAATAACCACTTAACTCATTCCCGTGAAATTTATGTTTTTTTTTTGTATTTATTGAGTTGTATAACATTTTGTATGGCACGCGTGTGTTATTACAAATAACGCAAGCCGGCCTCGAGGTGCAACTTTTCTCTCGGTTATTTGCAATATAACATACTTGTACCGTAAATAACTATTATCTTTGGGGCTTAAGAAAAGTCAGAGCTGTGCCTTTTTATGGCGGAGTCTTAAACTGCGAATTTAAAGGCCTTGACCTGGCTATTGCTGTTGGGAGGAGTACTGAAGGCATCTTGGCGACTTTTGGGTGGAATTAAACCTTTGCTCAACGTCAGGGACGTTGTGATGGATTTTCGGTAGAGCAATCCCTCCGGGACCGAACGTAGCCAGGTTTGAGGTTAGTGCTACGCTACTTCTTGTAGAGGCGACGGAAGTATTCTTGGTTGTAAAACCGAAAGATTTATCAATTTAAATTATTTTCCTTAATTACAATTCTTTGACGTGTGTCGTTCATCACTTAAATATCTTGAATCCAAACTCAGTTTGCAGAGGTGATGAAGATGAAGATTTAACAAATAAATCGTCAGGTAAGATGCCTCATCTGATATGGCTCACTATTACAAATAATATATTATGGGCTTATATTGGAATTGGAGAACCATCTGTCAGTCTCAAGGTTCTTTCAGAATACGTTCTGAAAGTGTTTGCAAATGTTCGGTTTCTTGTCAAATCTGCACTATTATGCACTTCTGATTCATTATTCAAGAAATTTAAGCAATGAACCAGAACCTGTAACTGACCCAGTAACCTATTTCATGGCTTGTATGGCCATCCCCAAAATATATTTATCCCGATCATCTTCAATCCACATCGGCACGTCAGAAAATTGAGATTCGCGAAAATAATGAAAATCAAAGAATACTGGGGTTCCTACATGAAATTTTGACGCCGCCGAATGTTACAGGGATATAATGAACTGACACGAATACATAAAACATAAAGCATAAAGTGATGACACAAGCATCATTGGCAGTCTGTGGTGATAATAATGTGTATAACTGGATGCGTAGAACAGCAGCATTCAGAAATATGTATAATGCCATTGTTCTATACCAAATCGGAGTATGCGGTACAAACAAATAGTGGTTAAATGGCCATCTTCGTGTAATGGGCTAGTTCGTGTCACCTTGGTATTTAATAATCACGCTGCTAGATTTATGCCAAACTGTATTTCTTGTAATAATTAGATTAAGAAGAATTATATATTTAAAACATCCATCGAGTGTTTCGTGCAGCAGATTGTGCGATACAAACCGTCTGATTGCAGTCGTTGCGGCTATTAATAGTATCAAAGCAAATTTTGGGTGAAGGGAGAAAGGCGAAGAGTCAGTTGCTCGCTAGTAGGCGGCTGGTGTGTGTTTCGTCCAAACAAAAGGGACGCCAAGCGAAACATTAAAGTGCGATTGAGAGTTTATATGCTGGCATGCGTTAAGAGCAGCCGACTCCTCGTTATTCTTGAATCGAAATACAGCCTCCAGAGCAGATAACTACCTTGGAATCGACACCGAGGTACGGAATTCGCTATTCTAGCTTCAAAGAAGCAGTCGATCTTGTCAATGTACGAGACCATTTGGAGCAAGTATAACGCAGTTATTATAAATAAAATCCACGCTTGAATGCCTGGTCCAGGAACCTGGTAAAACGAGAAGCGTAATTAGTAAATTGCCTCAAATTACATCATTTTTGGTGCGTGGCAGTACGAAGCGATGACATCACCCTGCTGACACATCGGGTCAGCCCAATTTCAAGCTATTGAAGGCAGATCCGTAGTAAGTAAATTTGTGCGGGAAAGTACGCCTCGTTCGCATGATTTGTTTTTGACTTAACGTTGCGCATTGGCAATCACACTCCTGTTTAAGGTGTATTTAAGCAGGTAGTTTCAGGATTAAGCTTGTGGACATTTTTTAGCTATTGTTGAGAGCGTATAAAACACTGTTTGGTTGTTACAGGTGATTACAAGCGTATACTCCTTAGCCATACTGAAGTAAGAGCGGGTCTTGTGTTTCTACGATTGAGTTAACTAGCAAACAAAAGGGCAATCTAAGTTCATAGTAAAGTAAGTATAGGGCTAAATAAAAGTACCATTACAGTTTATGTTGCAGGGATCGAATAAAAGTCAATATTAGCAAAGTTCTGAGTGTTGCAATAACGCTATAACGAATTTTATCAACTTAGAAAAACCCAAATTTAATAACGACAAAGACGGGCTACACCCAGTAGAATTCATTGAAAAAATCTAGTTCTATTTACAAAATATGAGAGCGACACAAGCACGAGTGTTGGAAGTAGCTATAAAACTTTTGGAAAGCGACACTAACAGATAGGCTAATTGGAAGTCAAAGAAATGGAGCAACTTCAGTGATTTTAAAAGAGATTTTCCCGAATAATTTTGGTCCGATTAAATCCAAGGAGAAATAATACCGTTTTAAGTTGTATGCAGGATTGACCTTGTAAAATTTTAATTGTTTAATTATAGATATTAACGATACAAGTTTGATTATGAGCATCTTAACCAAACGAGTTTGATTGCTAAAACGAGGCGGTGAGCCAAGTTTTGAGGCAATCATACGAGTTTCGTTATGTGCCATAAGCAAACGTGCATTGTTCAATATTTTATCTTCATCAATAAAATCTGGTTAGATGTATTTTTTTATATAAAAAGAGTCCGGTAATATTAATTACCGCACTGAGTACGGTAATATCTATCCATTACCGCACTGAGTGCATGTTACTGCACTCAGTGCGGTAACGAAGCTCTTAACAATACTAAAATTAATTTTGTTAAGAGTCTATAACAACACCGATGAAGCTAAAGTTCTTTAACGTATTTATTTCATACTGCATCGTAAAACCCATGTTTAAGTTAATGATTTTAGTCCGGAAAATGAGGCTTTACGGTATCAGGTCCAGTAAAACATTTTACCGGACTCAAATGAAATAAACAGGTCCGGTAAAATATTTTACCGGACTCAAATGAAATAAATCAATAATCAAACTATTTATTATTTTCAATTGAAAAAAAAAATTTTTTGTAGTTTTAAGTAAAAATTTAATAATTGCAGTATGAAATAAAACGCATTACGACATACGTCCGGTAAACTTTTACAGTAGCTCGTGTCAACATTCCAGACTCGGCTCCTACGTCGCCTCATCCCGAAACGTTTGGACTCGCTACTGTAAACTTGCGTTTACCGGACTTATAACGTAAATTACTATTACGACATTGTAGGTGTGATTCTTGTTACGGGAAAGTCATTTCATACTGTGCAGTGCTAGCTTGTTTAAGCTCAATTAAATCACTGATTAGATAACCTAATTTTTACACTGTTATCCAAACAGTTTTGAACTTAATAATTTCATACTTGATTGCTGGCATACCATTGAGGTACACCTCTTATAAAGCAACTCAAATTTAAATTGGAGAACTGTAGAACATATTTAGTCAGTGAAAACTTTATTCTAAATTGATCGTATAAGGAAGTTGCATTATTACATTAATGTTTTGGATCAATTTAGAAAGTCACGTATTGCATTTAGGCTTTCTTGTTTGTTAAACACCAGTAATTATATAACGGTTTATATCACATCTGTTCTTACCCGGATTATTATACGTATGATACTCGTTAGTTTGTGGCTTCGTTTGATTTTGATCTCGTTTAAGTCACTGAATGACTTGTCATATGAACAGTATAGAGGTGAATGTACCAGATAATAAGTAATTTGGTTGCCTATAAAAGTAAATCAAACTTGGAAATGGTCTTTTCATCTCCTTTTTGTGCACTATAGCTTTGTGGTCCTATTGATCACATTGCTTCAAATAGCATTTCATTGATTTCTCTTCGGATTCCATGATCCGTTTTGAAGTTATATTTGTTTGAAGTATTGTTAAATGCAATCATGCTTGATATGTGTTAGTTTCCATGGTTATGCGTCGACATGGAGCCAAATACAACTTCAAGTTTTTAAATCTGCTACTACGAACCTGAATCCTAGCTCTGCAAGAGCATTCAAGATAATGAAAACGCCTTGTAGGTAATCTATGTAATCCACGCTTGGTGGCGACTAAGCTCCACGGAGTCCTTGAGCGAGCTGCCGGGAGCGCATCCTTCCGGTTTTATGCCTCGAAATCATATTAGGAGCTTACGTAGAACCTAATCATTATTTTCGGTTAGCTGCCTAACGAAGGCATTCGCGTTACAGGTTTTCGGGGGCGTTAGCCGCCTACTTGTGTGCAGTTTCGTAATTAACGGTTGTTCCTAGAATGCCATTTAAAGGGGAGGATTATTTAATAAAAGCGTACAACATAACGGCGAATTGCTTGTTATATGAGAACCGAAGGAGAAATTTGTATCGTCAACACTAATAGGAGTAACCTTCTAATTAGTATAGGATTGGGACGAATGTGTTAACAGGATAAAACTGAATTAGTACCTAATACAAAAGCGAATCTAATTGTACAACCTGTTGTTCTATTGCCGAGCAGCTGCACGCAGTTATAAATAGTGGAATAATTTGACCTTATGCTGAAATCTAATTATTAGTCCATTCTAGGATTAGTTGCATAAAATCTAATTAGAATGAACTGGTATTTGCAAATTTATTGGCGCCGATGATCTCTCATTAGATCGCTGCATGTTGCATCATTATTAATTTGGGTCACTAGGATTTCCACTGAGGGCATTTTTGGCACCCCTATTGTTACAATATACAAGTTGTCGGAATAGAAACTTCGCATTTTAAATTATTTATGTGAAGGATTTTGTTTTAATAGTTGCCTTTCAAAATTTTTATTTCGATGAAAATATGTTTTATAACCAATATTAAGTTATATTAATATTTCTACTGTTGTAAAAGTATTAGTAATAGGCCAAATTGATAAAATGAAAGACGAGAGGATTACGTTTAAATGTATTTTTTTAGTTACTGCCGTTATCAGCAATTTCTACATATTTAAATTTATTTTAAACGTTTTTTGGTATGACATCACGTCAAGACGTGAAATATTTAAAAGAAAAATAAGGGCTTTAAGATATTTAGAAGATACATGCAAGAAGTAAGTAAAGATAAATTTCAGCGCGCTTCATTTCACACGTGGGAATATGGCCAGAGACGCGACGGGTCGGGGCCGCCGAAATATATTTTCTCGAAATCCAGTTTTTAGGCACACAATCTGTGACGCATGCGATTTTTGCAAAATTCTATAGAGACAAGTTATTCAACTTGTTGAGTCCTTCCACAGGATAATATTAATACCGGAATTTCTGATATATATTAAAATACAGAGCAAATATGTTACTTAAGCTACTCATACTTGAAGACATCGATAGCAATAATATACACTCAGAAGCATCTTGCTTTGTAGATTATGTCGGGGTCCTGCACTTATAATCCAGGGGAATAGATTAATTAAATGCAGACCTCCAGTGGCTTGTACTTACGCGTCACAAGGTCAGTAGCTGATACATCAGAAAGTGATTAGGATTTCTATATAGACAAGATTTTGGAATGTCAAAGGTGAATTAACAGATGTCCCAAAAATGGACTGACATTATGCTTTTCGTAGGAACGGGACTCAAATCTGCTAATCGCAATTGATTCCTTTAAATGGTTGTATTACGATGAATCCAAATAGAAATTTTAATTCAGAATAATTTGCTTCACATCAGAACCTTCCAACAGCAGCACAAATGGCAAATCACAGACAAATAATCTCGAGAATTTTGGTAAACCTTGAAAATTCCAGCTATGAAACCAAGATACTTTGAAGCTTGAAGACGATTATTTAAATACATACAAATATGACTTACTGTTCAACTATATTATCTGTACTGTACTGATTCACTAGTGATAGGACAATTAACTACATACAATTTATTCTATATGTTACTTTAAGCATGTAACATTTCTTATAGGAAGGGAAATGTTGTGAGTATATTTCCCATTGTGCACGTTCTTATAACTTTATTTATTTTCTTGTCGCAAATCTTTTGTTCGTCCTATATGCGTTTATATTTTTTTCCTCTTTTTCTTCAAGTGGCTTGATACACGAGAACGGTGGCAATCAGTACCACGATTCTAAACAAACTTAAGCCATACGACTGGAGTAAGCTATTGAGCCAAAGTGTTTTACAACGTCCTGGGCTTCGCATACGGTCAGTCTTTCATTCGTCATAACAAGGCACATGTGCTTCAGTTTTCTTCACTTAATATTGAAAACTTTGGTTGGTTTATTTAAATGCCATAGTAGTTCATCCTGGGTGGTTTTAATGGTCCATCGTGGTGTTAAAACTCGACCCATGACCTAGATTAGTAGTGAAAGAAAGTTACTCGTATGTCGAGCCGAGAATTATCCGATGGGAATTTCACATACCTTGCTACTTCAACGTTATTAAAACGAGTTGCGCTTTACATAGTGTGTACAGTAAACTCTAAAGGGAAATTACATGTGGCAGCAATACGTCGCTGTAAATAACGTTCTATCATATTTACATATTTACGGGGAAAATATGGATTTGACATGCAATTGTGTTACGTCGCTGGAGCTTTTCAAACGCACAAGATAAACAATGATAGTATTGGCTTTACTGGTTGGTTTTACTCTTAAATTAAGTAATTGCTGTTAGATAAGAAAGGTAAGTCTAAATAAAGGAGTAAAATCATTGACTTAAAACGTTTGGATAAGTTTTGTAACACTTGGGTACCTAAGAACGTGTTTAGCTACTTCGTATAGAATTACTGTTTTTAGTAGAACTTGTAGGGGCACTTTAATGGTTAATAACAACCTTCATATAGTACGTACGGTACATTTACATTTATTTCCCAGGACGTGTTATTATTCTAATATTAAGGGATGGTCGTTTTATTCCTCAAACTATTTATTATAAAGCACTAGCAGGCTGCCCTAAGCAACACAGAGATGCCGTGAAAACACTATAGCACAACAAGGCACAGGTACGAGATAATATTAGCGCAGAAATAATAAAAGATGTCTGCGAAGCCAACCCCGAGAGCACCCAGAAGTCATGAGTGAGGCAATAACAGCTGGATTTATTCCAGATTATGGAAAACAGCCAGATTAGTGCTCATTGAATGAGAGCAAGAAGAATCAAAGAAATACAGACCTCCCTGTCTTCTGGACGTGGCGTGCAAGATATTGGATAGAATAATACACAGATGGTTGACCAAGGATACCGAAGCAAGCAGTTTGGTTTTAGAAAAGGCAGAACTACCACTGTCGCGATTCAATTAGTAACAGGAAAGCCAAACAACACGCGTAGAAAAACAGAAACTTTTGCTTGTTCCTAACAGCTGACATCTAGGACGCTTTCACCACCACCTGCTGGGAGAGTATAATTAGAGAGATGCAGAAGAGGGAAATAAGTAATTACTTCCTGAAGATAATAATAAAACGTTTTCTCTCAGACAAATTTATCACTTGGGTAGAAAGGACATCTACGAAGATAACATGTGGGGTCCCACAGGAGTCGGTATTGGGTCCGTTACTGTCGAATATTTTCTACGAATCAACTATTAGACTGGAAGTACTAAAGGAACAGAAATGATAGGGTACGCAGACGATACAGCCACCATAATTGAAGCAAAAGAATTGAAAGATGCCTAAGACTGAACAATGAACATATTCACATCAGGCAATAGATTGATTGGTCTATAGAGAAGAGGAACTTGAGTGTGGCACCCCGAAAAATAAAGGCAGTAAGATATAGTCGGGAGAAGGTTCTTGACAAGAATAGAGGTAGAAATCCGAGAGCAAACAATCGCAAACAAAGACAGAATGCGATACCTCAAGGCAGCCATAGATTGAAACGTCACGATGGGATAGCTTGTCGAGTAGGTCACGCAAAAGGTGGAGAAACAATTGCGGCCAAGAATTGGAGGACCAAAAGCCTCCAAGAGAATAGGCGTGTGCTCTGTGAGGTTCTCCGTGTTACTCTTTGCGGCCCCGGCAGGAGGAAATATCACTAGAATGAACAGATGTAGATAGAAGTTGCAAAGAATGCAAAGGCAGATGGTATTGGCCACGACGGTAGTTTACTCTACTGAGGCAGTCCTGGTCATAGCCGGTCTGATGCCCATAGATCAAACGATAGACAAACGAGGAAGAACCTACAAAGAAGGCAAAGACAAAAAACAAAAATCGAGAAGGATACAGTAGAAACAATATATATATTTGATATACATTTTCAAAAATGTTTTGCTATAATAAGTAATTCATCCAAAGTTGGTATTTTTCCGAATCAATTAAAACTTTCATTAATTAAACCTCTTTTTAAGGCGAGCAAGGTAACTTAAAAAATTATAAGTCAATAGTTTAATAAACTTCGTTGATGAATGTAATCTTTTCAGTTCATCTCAACATGGATATTTAAAAAGTAAGTTAACGTAGACAACCAATTTTTTAATTCACTCAATATTTTTACATTTTTAAAAGCAAATAAACCTGCAGCAGGATTATTCATTGACTGAAACGAGATTTGACTCCGCTATACCGGAGTTCCATAACAGTAATTAACAATGATTTAGTATACAACCAATTTCTATGTTTATGTATCTTCTAATATTTAGATTTAAGTGTACCTGGTTTTCGTTCAAATAAGTTAACTCAGGCGCTAAAGCGTGTATCCGGTCAAATCATCCTCGGTTTTCCCTTAAACAGCGATTTTAACAGTACGACTTAAGTGAGTGTGACAGTTTTGGGTGCGACCGAAAGCGATCGTGGTACCTTATGACGTCAAGCATCATTACTTTGCGGAGGTATCAGGTTACATTACCAGGCTCGGCGAAATAACGGAAACGGGGCCGCCTTTTAGGCAGGAACGGCTCTTGTGATATTTGAAGTTTGCGTAAAAGACAATTCGTCCAGCTTTATTTTAATAGTGTGTCATTATACATGTATGTCAGCCGTAATTATACTAGTTGATTTGGCTAGTAATTGTGCATAGAATCAAGCTATATCGCCCGTAATTACGATGTTATTAATTAACACCGTTTGGGTCGTCAATGACCATTTATTTTCTATGTAGTCCTGCTTGTTTTCGTGTATTATTGATATGCGTTTACATTGATTGTGAGCAGACTGGCTTTTATTTGAGTAGAAGCGTGGAGCATATAATTTTACGTTTTGAGCTACCGTGAGTCAAGTTCTGCAGCTTTGTTGCCTTGATTATTCGTAACCTCGCCTGGGAGAAACAAGGTAACAGTTTCCTTGTTATAAACTGAGACAGCTGGCAACAAACGGGCAAGTGATTATACAAATTAACACAACCACAAAGCTACCAAACGCCTCATTACAATATATTTGCAAAGATGGGCTTCGAACCACAGCAATTACTCTCCTCATCATGCTCCAGTTTATGATAAAGTCTATCCATCTGTTGCGCTGGCTCATCGTACATATCTATATCAATTTCATCTTTTCTCTTTAATGTACTTGGTGATATCTTTTTCCATATTCTTCTTTATCATATTGCTGTTATTCTCTACTCATTTTCGATAGCCTGCAGCTCCGTCTTCAATAAGCCATTTCCATCGCCGCTAGCTTGCCCTGATTTTGTTTATGGTTCAGATTTCAGCTCCGTATGCCATGATGATTTCTACAATATTTATATCTCTATTCTCTTCAATAAGATTTAAGATTGGATTTAGTCAATTCGAAGCAGACCCCCCCATCCTATGCGGCACCTTGTAAGTGTGGATTTCCACTTCCATTTCTTAAATGCAGTTTGTTCATTATGCTTTTCCTTTACTTTTTCCTATATAATTTACCTATGATTATGCCTAACGCCATAACCCAAGGGTGCACGCATACACAATGTATGCCGTGGTCGGGTGTATCCATTTTTTCAGCTCTGTTATACCGGTATCAGAAACATATAATGTACTATTTTAGGTTTTCTAAAAAAGTGTTATTTCTCCAACCCTCATCTTTTCTGATGACTTGGGAGCGTTTACCTTATCTCGTAAACGGAGTTGTCGTTTTGTTATATAAAGGTGTCTAGCGAGCAGATAGGAAACGTATCGCTTACCAAATCCCTTAAATTAAATTCTCGTTTAATTATTCAGCTAAAGTGATAATTAAGGCGCATAAGCAGTTATTTTGATCCGCTTCGCCCGAAATTACAAACAGCTGCAGGGCACAATATAATGCCCGATGTCGCTCGCGAAAGCTAAGGAAATCTAATAAAACAAATTAGTTTCGTTTGTTCGAGATGTCGAGCAATTATCGGCTGATCCTCCCGCCTGCGCCCGAGGCAAGATGTCACTTATTTTTTCAAAAGCTTGCCTATCGTGTGCGTTCGGCTTAATGTATGAGTAATTAATTTGGCGTACATGCCAAAAAGATTTACGAGCGCGGTGGCGGGACATAACGTGAGGCTGCTATGTATCAAACCGTCTGAATATGAGTTATGCGCGGATTTTATTTGAAAGGGCTCGCATTTTGTTTTTATTTTGTTTGTATATGTCGAAAATAATTAATAAATGAGCTGGCTAATGTTTCCCTTTTAAGGTTTTTCAGCATGTTTGGCTTTCATTTCGCTAGTTGTTAACCCTAAATACTGTTATTAATTCGCGTAACGAATACGAAACATGACAACTGAATAAATGCAGGTAAATCCCATTCAACTTATTTTAGCAACAAAAGAATATCAGAATACGAGCATAAAAGTCTTGGTACGGTATATATGATCACTGGATTCTGGAAGCGCATAATTATTTCTTACACTAACTAGCCAAATCATCAAAATCGTCTGGATTCGGTTCGACTCCCAGTAACTAACTATAAAGGGATTTTCAAGTATCGTATACTCTTTTTCTACCATATCAACGCCCGTTCTAGGGGATAACTCGTAACAAAGAAACTTTTCCTCAATTTCGACAGGCAAGGTTAGACACCTACCTGGCTTACGAGCCAAGAGGCTTCAGAAAAACACAACTTTCCCCTAATCCAATAGGTTGAAATATTAAGTGCATACGCTATCTAAAATATAAACCATTTCAACCATTCGAAGCACATGTAAAGTGTGTAATGTCGTAAGAAAATAAGGCATTCAAAGGTTGTATTTATATCTCAGATATCGGAAAATACACAAATAACATTGACATTGTCTAAAAATGGGCAAAGAACCGCACTGAACCTATTAAAATATCACGTGATCCACTGTCACGTATGATTTTAAGTAACATCCTGGGAGCTCTTTTAAATTCTTCATTGGAAGAAGAAATCCGTTAATATAACCGAACACACATTTAACCTTCTAATTTTATATAACCACTATACAAAACAACTAGTATATCAGTAGTAGGCAATTTTCCATGGATTTTGTAGCATGTATTATCATCTGCTGCGTTTATAATGGTAGGATAGTGACGTGACATACTTTTTATTAGCTAACATTTTTGTGTTTCAGCAATACTACGAGTACCTCAATAAACAGCCAGATGCATTGGGAATGAATAGTTCACATAGCTTCAATAGAATTATAGTCAGGACTACGCTGACCATTCCATAATAGTAATAATAATAATAATAATAATAATAATTGTCTTTATTTCATACTGGCTGTACATTTCGGTTACATACAAAAAATAAACAAAAAGAGAAAAAAATGCAATTTATTTATAGAATAATTGAGAAAACAAAACCAATAGCAGTAACCAGTAGAAATCCCAAGGCGCAGTTCAAGCTGAAGCTTGCTCCTCCACTGAACCTTGAAAGGTAGGTAGTAGGTACTACGTAAAACAAATTTTGAAACGATGCACGATAGAGAAAAAAAAACAAGACTACATGAAAAAGGATAATGCAAACATTAATTAATTTTGCGTTAGGGTTTCATTGAATGCAAGGCCGCACACAACACATTTTTGATGTTAATTTACACTTAGCATTACCGAGAAAACTGCTGGCTCAGTAAGATTTGCTTAAAACGTTTTTTAAAGGAATACATTGATAAAGATTTTAATTCAGTTGGCAATGAGTTGTAAACTGTAGAAATTTGGTAACTAAAACTACGTTCGAAGAGAGCCGTTTTGTGTATAGGAGGTGTAATTGTGCCTTTGAACCTGATGTTTATATTATGGACGTCTTCTCTAAATGTTATCTTACGGTATAAATAAGAAGGTTTCTTTTCTATAATGATTTTATAAAAAAGCAAGCAGTAGAAAGTTTTCGTTTATTGACCATGGATTAACAGTTAAGTTCAGATAATTTATGTGAAATGTGTTCAAATTTCCTAATGCCAAAAATTAATCTCATACAAGAATTTTGAACTCGTTGAATTTTTTGACAAGTGTTGAATGTTAAACAAGAGCCATAAATTGGAGAACAGAAAACAAATTGGAAAGAACCAGAGCCTCACACAACTTTGACTTGATATTTTTAGCTAGAAAGTGTCTGTGGGGATATATAAGTTTCAAGTTCATGTATGCTTTCTTGGTACAGTTAGTCACATGCGAGTTAAATTTCAAGCTCCTGTCCAACATAAGACCAAGATTTCGGGCTTCTTCAATCACTGGCAAAACCGCACTATTTAAGGTTAAGTTGATATTGTTTTCAATTTGAGCTACATCATTTTTCTTGCCGAATAGTAAAACAGCGGATTTTGACGGATTAATTTTGAGGCAATGCTCTGTGGAAATGTTTGAAATATTAATTAAGTCATTGTTTATGTTTACTAGTGCTTGCTGAACCTCAGATGCATAAAAGGAGTAATGTAACTGTGTGTCATCTGCGTACATGTGCGTACTGCAATTAGATAGATGTTTATGAAAAGTACAAGTATAAATAACGTAAAGAAGTGGACCCAGGATTGAGCCCTGAGGAACCCCTCGGGTAACAGTTTTCAAATCGGAAGATCCACACGGTAGCTTAACTTCCTGGGTTCTGTCTGCGAGATAGCTCCTCAGAAGAGATACAGAATCATGAGAAAGTCCAACGTACTTTAATATAGCGCATAGCAGCGTATGGTCAATCGTATCGAAGGCTTTGCTGAAGTCTAACAACACCAATACAGTCACCCTGCCCTGATCGGATGCAGTTATTATATCATCAATAACACAGCTTAGAGCAGTTGTACAACTGTAGCCAGAACGGAAACCTGACTGTGCTACTGGTAAAATACCATATGCATCCAGATGAGCCCTTAGTTGAGTGTCAATAACCTTTTCGAGTATTTTAGAAAGTGTTGAGAGGATACTAATTGGACGTAGATCCTTGTATTCAGTGGGATTAGCAACTTTGGGTAACGGAGTTACTATAGCACATTTCCAAACCGTTGGGAATGTATTTGTAAGAATGCAAGAATTAATGATATGAGTAATGAACGGTAATATATAAGGACAACAGTATTTAATAGAAAGTAAATTGATTCCATCGGACCCCGTGCTATTACTTTTAAGTTTATTTATAACTGAAGATACCGTAGACTCATCAACCAATTTAAATTCAAGTTTATTCATGTTTCCAGCAATAATACTTTTTAAATAATAGTTTAACAGATCAGTAATATCATTATTAGTTGTAGGGACTGCATTTATAAAAAAGTTATTGATCTCATTGGGATTAACAAGATATTCAGGCAAAGCATGGCATTGGTGTTGCACAATGTTTAAGGATTTTAATTCCCTCCACATTGCTTTTGGGGAGCTATCCCGCATAACATACTCAAAATAAGCTTTTTTTTCACGTTTTATTGCTGTTGTTGTAAAATTGCGCAGCATCTTATAATAATCCCAGTGGGCAACGTTTTTCGTTTTGTCGAACCTTTTCTTTGCTTTATTCCTCAATGACATAAGCAGTTTAATATTGTCAGTGATCCAAGGAGCTTTTTTCTTGGTTATTCTAACAGTTTTGATGGGAGCATGCACGTTTAATAGTGAAACAATATTAGAATTTACAAAATGTATTTTTTGATCAACATTAACCATGTTATAAATAAGCCGAAAATCAATTTGTCTTAGGTCATTATAAAAGAGATCTAAATTGAACTTTCTAAAGTCCCTAAAAGTTTTATAAATAGCAAATTTATTAATGGTAGGGATAGATAACTCGCAATATACCAATTCGTGGTCTGAGAGCTCAACATCTTTAACATCAGATGTGATAACTGAAATCGCATCAGATACCAATATCGGATCCAGAAGCGTGCCAATGCCATTATGATATCTTGAAGGTTTATTAATAATTTGTTTAATATTCAAGCCATCTAACATAGCATTAAAATAAATTGAATTAGGCTGAGATTGTGTTAATAAATTAATATTAATGTCTCCAAGAAATACGCAATTTTCAGAAATGACAGTGGCTAGCGTGAGGGATTGTTCTAGCTCATCACAAAAAAATCTATAGCATAATCTTGGAGGCTTATACGCCACCCCAAGCACGAACTTAGTGTCGTGAAGCTTTAGTTCTACCCATAATTGCTCAATATTATTACTAGTAGCTAATACTTTATAAAGATATACATTACGAAAGTAAATAGATACGCCCCCGCCTCGGCCACCACGGTCTCTTCGAACAAAATTAAAACCATTAATGTGAAGGAGATTACTGTCGCTAACCGGAGTCAGCCAGGTTTCGGTTACTGCCAAGATATCCAAATTTAATTTATTAATGCATTCTCTAACTTCTGCAAGTAATATTTGTTTTTGTACAAAACGTCTTTAACCGAGCAAACGATGACAAGACGAGCACAAATCGGTATATACATGACATTTTCATCGCCTCCTCATAAGTATTAAACAGCATAAATCTGTAGAATATGTTTACAATTGAGAAGTATCATAAAATGTGTTGGTTTCTATGAAAATGTTGCTCTACGTCATTGCAAATCATTATCCTCAACGTTTCTGACCACTAATATACGATAATCATTGTTACTCAAAGTAAACCTGTTTTATTTAAAGCAGTTACCAGATGGATGAGAGTAACCAAAGCAGCTAAATTAGATTATTGACATTTTGTCATAAAAGGTACAAGAATTCACTTGGATCGCAAATTTCGTTTTTCGATTTTCAGTCGAGGTTTACCATTGTAGCGGGCACGCAACGCTCCTGACTCCCCCCGCGGCGCAAGAGGTGGCGTGTTGATTTATCGAAATTCAGCCAAAGGTGTGTTATTGTGTCGTGATGAATATTGCCGCAGGTTATAAAGTTGACGGGATCTCGTTGATTGTAGTATTGTGCAAGCTAAACATTACCGGCAGTAGAAAAACTAGATTTAATACGGATTTATTAAGTTGTGCTTTTCAAATTAACATTCCGAGTTATTGTATTTTACCGTCGGCCACCAAATATCGATATTATAACGGATAAAAATATCACCCGACTGCGAGGTTCCTCCATTTAAACATTCCACATCCGATAGCTCATTTATCGCTGACCTGGCCATAACGTCTTCTTCTCGATCGTTCTACGTGCATGGTACATTTGGTGAACAAATTGATGGACACCTTCCCCCATGATTTTGAAGTATCGTAACAAATTTTTAATTTCCCTTATATTAAAATGAATTTGAGTGACTCTTAGTGCTTGCATGCGTAGATTTTGGTTCATGTTCGAAGTGTTACCTTCTCAATCGGTGTATAACTGTATTTTCAATTTAGTAGCCCTTCAGGAAATTTGAATGCCTTCTTGGTTGTCGTTTGCGTAGTTCCAGTAAATCTTTCTATAGTTTGTATTAACGTGACGTCATATAAGGGAAATAGTTGAAACAAGTCTTAAGATTACTGCACCAGAATTTGATATAACTTAATGTAATCTTTATAGCGTTGATTTCTACCTTGTCAGGAATTATGAAAGGAAGTAATTCTGGATTTGAATTTAAGAATTCGTTGTGCTCTGAGCGTAATTGGTTAGCGACGTACTCCTACTTTTTAATGAATTTTTAACATATACATATTTCCCTACAAATATTTTTAGAATATCCATCTCCAGCATTTTGCCCTGTAAAGTTTTTCAGAAATCGCTAGATTATTTCTTAGTGCTCTGCCAAGGTTAGGATTGCAGGTTGTGAAAGGGTTCGTCGTCCCCTCAGGTTGGGGTGCTATCGCGTAAATAAAATTGGCAGAACCTTTCGCGAATTCCATAACCCATTCCAGCATAGGGAAGCACCTGTTACATGACGACAATATCGGCTTCACGTCCCAGTGTTTACGCATTTAATAAAAAGGAGAAAGCGAGCACAAAAGATACCAGCCGAATTCGGCAAGTCTTCCGCCGTCTCTGTTGGCCCTACACGGCAATTTCACGGGCGGCTGCTCTAAAACAAAGGGCGTAAGGACGATAACGGTCGTCCTGTGCTGCGTGCACGCACGACCGAGCAAAGCTTTTCCTCCAAGTGATCTGTGGGTAATGTCACACCACCGCAGCGACAGCGTCATTGCCTACACACTTCCTGAACATTCACGCTCGCTCTATCGGGATCGCCCCAGTTTGATCGAGATTTATAAATAGGATTGCCGCCCGATAACACAGCCGGCGCAGAAATTTATCTGCATCAACCACTTGCGAATCAACGCAAAAACAAAGTGGAGCCGGCAGGGGTGGCACAAATAAACGCGTTATCACGCTCCTCCGGTGGTTGATGGAGTCTGACAAACTGCGTCAGATAGTGCTCGCCGGGGAGGTTTCTACGACTTATTTTTGCCGGATGCTTGACATCGTAGGGACAATTTGGTGTAACTTCAGTAAAAATGGTTTCGTTTTTAGAAGAAGAGAAAGGCATGTTATGTTTAATCTATAAATGCGATAAGGCTTTGAGTCTCTTCGGTGAAAAATTTTGATAACAAAGGTGTTTCCATTACCTACTTCTGATAAATAGAATTAAGGGCATAAACCATAACACAAAATCAGCATTAAAACGAACTAAGGTGAGAAGCATCGGTGGATACTTATTACCCAAACGGTTTGACAAAGGTGTTAAATATAATCCAAGTTCTAAAAGGAATTCGTAGCATAAACACATCCTTAAATACAGAGTTTTCATTAATTCCCATTTCCCACGTGACTAAATTTAAATTTGCCGCTATAAATTTCTTTTTCGAAGGTTGGTGGTATTGGTAATATCCCTAAACAAATTGCCAAATCGTGACATGTCGCGACATAGACGTTCGTCACATCTAACCGTTAAACTTCCTACGTTTCGTTTTACTGTTTAGAAGTTATTGGATTGAGTTTGTTGAGTAGACATCCTGCACTGAGCAATTTATGGAGGATTTTCCCGCAGCAAACATTGCTTACGATACCTTTAGGAACCACAAACAGGTGATTGTTCAACGGTTTTCAAGCGTTATTTAGTCTGTGTCGTGTCTACGCCACTATAAGAATTTTGTGTTACTGTATTTAGGGAGTACTGCCAATCGTGTAAGTTTGGTTGCCTAGCATTTAGAGTGAATACATGGTCACGTGGGAAATGGAAATTAATGAAAACCCGTACAATACTGTTTGCAGATGATTAAATAGTTTGTGAATTTACGCAAATGCTGATAATGCTTTCAAGAAGAAAGAGGAAGATGGGGACCACCACTAATATGAACCGAAACAAGTTTAAAGATATAGCCGTGATTGGGAATACTAAACATCTGCATAATCTGGAAATAAAATACTAAAACTAAGAGGTTTAAAAATGAAATATTCAACATTAAACTTACTAAATGAGTATTCTAGATAGGGGAATACACCTAATCAATGCGAGAACTCTAAAACTAATTCAAACTTTACAAGCTGGTACCTGAAAACTGTATAAACTGCACACAAAAATAATAAAAAACCGCCCGACAAGCAAGCTAGATCAATAGACGTCAATCAAAAGACTGGAACCCTAGATCATGTAGTGGTACTCATTTCTCTCAAGTATGAAACCGATTGTCTACGACTGCAACTTTATTAATGTAAATTATATATCAAATACTACTATGATCCACATTTATTTCTTAGAATTTTCGTTTCATTATAGTACAGAGAGGATGGGTCTAATTCAGTCAGCTCTGAAACCAATAGCAATAGACAAAGGCATACGATAAAGAGATTGGCTGGGCCCTCTACTGTTTAATGCCACGCTAGTACTTGTGGTAGTCGTTAACCTCTAGCAAAGGAACTCTTCCTCAATTTCTTCTAGCAATATTAGCTACTTGTCCTCTTTATGAGCAAAGAGGGATTATAAAACTACAACTATAAGAGGAAGAAGATGATAGTTGAAATAATATATTGTCATTAGTAAAGTTCACTTAGAAGATACTGAAGTTTAATGTATGATTAATTTAATTAAACAACATTATTATATGTTAAAATTTATAGATAACGGTTTAAATTAAGAAGAAAATATGTATGTTAATTCTATTTTGTAAAAATTCAAATAATTTATAATAAAAAATTTTAAGAATGTAAGCATGAATATAAAAGTATGTGTTATTAGATAATTTTACATATATTTAGAGAAAGAAGCATTTATTTGGTGAGCTTTCGTTGAGAGTAACAAAAAGTTATTTGGAAATAAATTGGCGAGGGCAATGGGAGTTGACATTTTTGAAGAACGAGAGGAAGTTGTTGAGTGGTACATTGGTGAGGACACTGCAAGTTAATATCTTCGAAAAGGGCAAGTGAGAGTTATGGAAGGAGATGACTGATCAACATCAATTGAAGTAAAGGTAAAGAATAATTAGTGGGAAAGAGGCAATCTTAAAAGTTAAACTAAGATGCCACGCTGTACACATGTACAGGGACCGGCAACGAAGCGGGGGCGGAAGATATATCTAAAACTATGGGAGTTACATGAATATTGTTTATATAAAAGTTGTAGGTACGAAAGTGGTGCTCATTGCTAAAATATTTTTGATTATACAGGGTGGCTCAAAAAGCGTGACGAATCAAACTTACTTTTTTAAATGGAGTGCTTTATATTTGAGTAGCTTAAAAGTTTTGCATTGAAATACTCACTAACGTCAACTGTTTTGGAGATATTAACAATTTTATGCAAAAAAATTCTGAACTTCAGGCGCCTGCTATAAGTTACAGAAAACAGTTGAATGAAGCAAAACGTTACCAAAAAATTATGATTTTAGTGAACTATCCTTCAAGTGTAAAATGGTGGATCTGGGTATTAATGCTATACAAGGTGCTGAATATTTGCTAATTTAATAATTTCGAATTTTTTTCAAATAGAACGCCCTATATATTTTTATATATTTAAAAAGCCCCTTTAGTGAGCTTTTTTTGATATGGTACTTCCTACTTCTAAATTCAACTGTTTTTCATTATGCGTGTTTGAACATAAAAACAATTTAAGCCCCTTAAGATGCTTTATTTCAAGGGATAACAGAAAAACATCATTAAAATAATGATTTAAGCATTTAGTTTTTCAACAAAAAAAGATAAAACCAACTTTAAGATGCAAAAATCCAGCCACTACTTAAAACTAGAAATAATAAATATGGAAAAACGAAAAAAAGCAGAAGAAAATTAAATCTGAAAACCGATTGAATTTAGTGATAGGATATGAAATGTCAGAAGAAAGCTTATTAAAAGTAACTTTCAAAAATACAAGTATATACAGGGTGTTCCATTTAAATAATCGAAATAATTATAATTGCTGATTATGAGTTTTCTGTATAGCTTTAATGCTCAGAGCAGGAAAAGAGAGCAATTTGAACATTTAATGTAATTACGTATAGGATTTTGGCATATTGGATTTTGTTTTTTTTATCGTTTTTTCTTGTTTATTATTTCTTGTATCAACACTGGCTGCATTTATATTTTCTAAACCAGGTTTTCTGTTTTTATTTTTGGATAGCTCAAGTGTTTAAATCATTATTTTATCGGTGTTTGTTTATTAACCCTTGAAATAACGCATCTTAAAGGGCTTAAATTGTTTTTTATGTTCAAACACGCATATCTGAAAAACAGTTTTACAGGTATGAAGTAATATATCAAAAGAAAGCCCATTAAAAGGAATTTTTAAAAATACAACAATATACAGGGCGTTCTCTTAGAAAAAATTGAAATGATTAAATTAGCAAATATTGCGCACCCTGTATAGCATTAATACCCAGATCCACCATTTTACACTTGAAAGGTAGTTCAAGAAAATCATAATTGTTTAGTAACGTTTTGCTTCATTCAATTGTCTTCTGTTGCTTACAACAGCTGCCTGAAGTTCAGCATTTCTTTGCATAATATGGTTAGTATCTCCAAAACAGGGTCATACATCTTATATCAAAATGATGAGTATTTCAATGCAAAGCTTTTAAGATTCAAATATAGGACATTGCATTTAAAAAAAAAGTCACTGTGATTTGCCACGCATTTTTGAGCCACCCTGTATAATCAAAAATGCAATGTGCACCACCTTTGTATCTACAACTTTTATATACACAATATTCATGTAACTCTCATAGTTTTAGATATATCTTCCATTCCCGCTTCGTTACCGGACCCTGTATATGAAGTAAATAGGAAGTGTTGTTTATTGCATATTTGAAAAACGGATATATACTTGAATATATATTTGATAAAGCATCTAATATTTAAAGTAAAATAGATGCATGTCCTAATTAGTGATGGGCTTATTCGAATGAAAAATAACCGGTTATCCGGTTATTGAAATAACTTCTGTAACTCGGTTTTCGTTCCAAGTATTCGAATGAAAAATAACCTCATCGTGATACGTACTACGAGCCGTATCTCAGCGACCTGCGAGTGATCGAAATTCTGTAAATAATACGTCATTCATAACCATAAGCAAGGCAGATTGTACTGATTGACCCAAGTGAGGCTCGCGGCTGCTTGTTGATGTTATTAACACATTTGAGACTCCCAGTCGACCAGTTAAATTTATGGGGCCATTCCTATTAAAGATAACGCTCTACTGAGTATGAGATTTGCCGAAGCTGTGTTGGTATTAATTTATAACGGCCTAAATTTTTGCTTCGAAACGTGGTTGATTATGCCTAATAAGGGATAAACAGAAAACGAAATAAGATTTTCCAATATCGTAACAGATTTATATTTAATTTTTAATAACGGAGCAGTCGATGCCCATCCGTCGTCATATGATATGAACGTGGGACAAGAAGTGGATTTCGATGTTAAAAATTTTAAGTGTGTGTCCTTAGAACCGCGGAAGGCTGAACGTAGATAAATTATGGATTCTAAAATATATCGGTATGATGTGCAAGCGAAAAGGGAAGGGTGGCTACTAGAGAATTTTAGGAACTAAAAATAAATTCAATAGATACTTTGTATTCGCATATTTATAATTTCTTTATGATTAGTATTGATATTGCTATTCTCAATGGTTTAAACTCCTTAGAAATAAACTAAAAATCATTTATACAATTATTATAATTAACGATTAACTGAGTTCCTCTGCTATCTGCAAGTTACGATGCCGATGCAGGTGACGGTGAACCGCTAACCGGCAAACCGCCAACCGGCAAACCGGCGAAATCGAAACGAATCGAGAGCCAACATTTATTCGAATGATTATTCAGATAATCATTCGGTTATTAATATCATTCGAATGCAAATAATTCGGTTATGAAAATTGTCCGGTTATGCCCATCACTAGTCCTAATCATACTTTAACGCATAATAACTGAGCTAGTTTATTGAGTACATAGGTATCCTTTATTTAAGTTTATAATATTATAAAGGGTTGAAAAAGTATTTGGAATAAGTACAGAAATATAAGATATTTTGAGGTAAATCAAAGTGACAAATAATAAATCAGATTTTATGCTATTTTATATTAAATAAAGCGATTTTATTGCATAAATAAAATTGACACCGCAATGTGGGCAAAATTATAAAGTTGGCAGCTTGAAATAAAAGAGATTGTTGAAGTGAGGGAAGTTTTATACTTGGCAGATTAAAATATTACTGTTGATATGAAAAAGTGGGGCAAACTCATTATTAAAAGGTAATATTAAAATATAGTATGATCAAAAATTAATCTCATCTAGTATGGCTGTGGCAGTGCAAACCAATGCCTTTAAAATTGTCTTACATACCTATATTTAATTCAAACTGTAAAATTTTATTATTAAATATTCTTTTTATAGAGCTTATTACAATATTATATTGAAATAAATAAATTTTCACGTAAAAGTAATGCAATTGTCCAACAAATAAGCTTGCGCCAGTCGAATAGACACTTCAATCTAACCCAAAAATAAAATATATTGAATCCAGTTTTAAAGCCAGCAATCTGTTCTTTCATAGACATACTAGATGAGATCAATTTTTGATCATACTTTAGAATAGTAACACAATGATTGCTAATTGAAATAAGATTGAAGAAGTCAAATAATACTTACCAAAACAGAAATGATTGAAGAAGTTGAGGTAGGTACAACAGAACAAGAAATGAAACAGGGAGGTCTGCTACTAATTCAAGAAAAAATAAGTAAATAACAATTGCTCACAAGAGAGATAATGGAAATGTTAGTGTCACTAAAGAAAAATATGCAACAATCACATTCAATATTGCAGAAGGGTAGGCAAAAGTCAAATGAGAAAAAAAACAAAATATACAAGAGTTAAAACAAGAATCAAAGGATAAAAACGAATTTAATACAAAGGCAGACGAAAACACAAAGAACATGCGTGAATTAAGAGAAAAGTTAAAAGAAAAGCTGCACGCATTGAACCTAAAGGCAGAACAAAATCTTCAACAGCTACAAATACGCAGAACGTTTCACTGAAAATTTGAAAGAAGAATCCAATAGGATACAATTGGGTAACAACCAGAAATTACAATTAGAAATTAGTAATATCAGCGACTCAAACAACTATAAAAATGACACAACCGGTGAATTTAAACGAGGACTACAGAATTAAAACAATTTGAAGAAGAAAAACCGGTGAAGTGGGATGAGGAAGTAGATGGAAAATTAAATGGAATAGAAATACGAATATAAGATATAAAATAAATTATAATAATAATAAACGATACATGAGACAATACACAAATACAAACTGCAATAGTTAATAAAAGATAGGAACAGAGTAAGAAATAACAAAAAAAAAACTAAAAGGAATAACTTTCAGGATAAATACAGTATTCCTGTGTAAAAATAACAAAGAAAATGTACCTGAAATACAACATTGGATTGAAAAGGCGGAACTGCATGAAGAACCATCGGTAATACAAACAAAAATCCGTTTATATAAAAGTAAATCAAAACATACGTATATTTACTGTACATTATGAGCATCCAATATAATTTCTAGAAGAACAGATACACAATAAAGAAGCTGTGTAATGACTACTCGGATAACAGCTAGATTTGTGCACGAGCAAGTGATATTTGTATCTTGTAGAGTGTGGGCTGTAGCATTGTAGTTTGCTAATAATTATTGTGTAAGAAGTGAAAATATGTCTGCGGTAAATGCAGAATTATTTTTTCTATAACAGTTGACAAAAACTAGCTTCGTTAAACAATACTGATTAATAACAATTAGTTATTAATTTTAATTTGTTTGTTTACAACACTAGTACATTGTGGCTATCTAAATACTGTTAAATACAAATGTACGACAATTTCTAGTGAAAGTAATTGAAAAAGTAAATTATGTTGCTCAAATTAAAATTACTAAGTAATTGGTAATTGAATTTAATTTAAGTAATTGAAAATCTGGAATTCAATTACTTCATTGGGCGCTAACTGGACTAGCGATAATAACTCATGGTGGGGATGATGTTTGCTATTCAATTGCTCAGTTTCCTAATCAACAAAGAGGAAATCGAATGTTTTCTAAATAAAAATAAACCGATAATGGTGTGCATGTCTGAAACTAGAATTGATAATAACATTGAAAGTAGTGAATTGCATATAGATAATTATAATATTACTTGTTTATCAAATAGAATTATAAATTAGAATGTATGTATGAGTTAGTTGAAAGCATTAGTGTAGACAATAAGTACTGAATTTTAATTTGTATTATTGTTAAACGTATTTTTGTCATTTGTGTATACAGATCCCCTTCAAGCAGTTCCGCAGAGTTTGTGAATATTTAAAAAATATGTTAGAAGAATTCGTAATGAGTGGAGAAGATTTTAATATTTGTCTGTTGAAAGAAACTATGCAGGGTTGAAACAACTCATAAACGTACCTACAAGAACTACAAATACTTCTGCATCTCTAATCAATGTATTGATAACAAATAATTATACATTTGAAGCAACTGTCTTATTAAAACTTAAAATAACAGATAACAACATTATTACAATTAATATTGACAATAAAAAATATTTTAAAGAATTTCCAGGTAAAATATATGAGAATATATTAATCAAATAATTCTTTTGAAAATAGTATTACGCACTCTAAATTTAGGGACAGTCAAAAAAAACCGAATATTTTATTTTCTAAGTAAAAAATTAAATGTTACAGCAATCGCTATGTGTCTTATATTATTTTAAAGAGTATGCTTTGTAGATGTGTGCAGAATTTTTATACTGTTACGTTTTACGTTCTGGGGCTATTTTAAATTATACGCCGCATTTATTTACAGCAATTTATCTTTACTATTTACAAAACACAAGACTATTAAGGCGGAACACAAATTATTTATAAACTAATCAGGAACTATTTCTAACAACAAATACACTTCATTTATTTTCACGCGACTTAAACATTAATGATTTATCTGGCTAGATTTATTTACAACGCGTTATATATATGGCTAGATTTTATGAACACACGGGTTTATTTATGTGGCAGCTTCCGCGTACTGGAGCTGGAGTCGGCACTCGAACTTCGACTTCGACTGTCCTCTTATTTCCTTTTCGCGTATTTATATATGCACCGGGTGAGTCATTCCGGAAACGCGGAAACCTTGCTCGATCCTTCCCGCAACGCTGATGTGTCCGCGCGCATGAGTCACCAAGGTCGTTTCGCCGTGAACCGGCTCAAGGTCGTGACACTGCCTCCGCCTTAGGTCGTTCTCGAATGATCGGGACGCTGAGTCATATGTTTGCAATGGCCTGATCCCAAGGTCGTTACAATATATTTAGCAAAATGGACACATGGCCAGTGCCACAACGTGTTTTTTGTGTTGAACAATTTATCAAAATAAATGCAATTATTTAAGTGCAACGTTTGTTTCCAAGAGAATATAATATTTGCAATGCTCCAGATTCATTCAGCATGACATCAAGCAATTTCAACAGGAACTGCTACAATGTCTAAAGGACAACTCTATTTTGGATAGTAGAAAGCTAATTTATTTTAATTTTGGTTACCTTTATATCTCGTAATGTAATTTATCTACTGAATGTCATATTACATATCTTTTAGGTTATTTATCTACCATCTATATGTGGTTGTATTAGCTTAGTTGCGCAGCAGTCGTTGATTTAAAAATGAATCTTGTAGTTGAAACCTAACGGCCATCGTCAGTGCAATTTTTCATATCCTCCCGATAGAATTTATTTAAAATCTTGAAAGTGATTGGACCTCATTAAATTTTACAAACCTTGAGGAGTTCAAGGCTTCAAATCGCTCAAAGTTGACAGACACGATATAGTGCGGGAGAGGGCCATTTTAAATGTAAATTGCAGAGGAAATTGATGAAATGATCACTGAGAACGTTTATTTTTTGCCTCGATTTTTAGTAAATGGCTGTTTCTGGCCATTGCGAGAATAAAGCAGAAAGCAAGATGAATAATCTTGGCAGCCTTGTCAACATGAGTGGCACAGAATTGCTGGCAGAGATGTGTCCTAAATTTACCATGTTTCAAGCATAAGATTCAGTTGGCTAAAAACCGGAGTTTTAAGCAACTCAAATATCATTAAATGAATATAGAACCTTTCATATGAAGCGTATAAGAGATATTTATATCTTCAAGGCCTCCTTAAGTCTATCTAAAACTTTTATTTCGAAAGCTCCAGATTGCCAACTGTTCATAAACGTTTTCGTAACGAGTTGCAAGCGTGCCTTAGCTTTTGATTATGAAATTTAGTTGAACAAATAAGAAAATAAGCATTAGTATTGTGTTCAGACTGTTAGATTAAACAATATTACTATTTCAGTCAAAGGATTAAGATGGGATATTATCTATATTTAATTCAATCATACATTATTTTATGTTTAATATTATAAGTGGTGGTATGAATGTAAATATAGAACATATAGTACTATAGGTAAATTGTAATGCTAAGAGATGACAGGAAATAAAGAATATGAATTAATTTTGAAGATTTAATATGAAGAACGTGTAATGATGTAATTTGGAAATAAATAAATTATGAGTACCCAATGAGAGTTTTATTGGACAATTTACCTTTAAAGTGCAATTTAAGGAAGGAAGATAATATGGATAATAAAAAATGTAATATCGAATTGTGTTAAATGGAGAAAGATATCTGGAAACAGAATCAACAGAACTAATAAAGAAGACAAGTTGGGGTTGCAGAACACAAGTAGGAAGTACATTACAAAGGAAGAGAAAACGCTTTTTGAAGGAACACCAGTGAAGATGAAGAAAATCTATATATTAGAGTAGAACTAAGAGAATTTCAACCGTTGAGAAAGAAAGTGAGCTGTATGGTAGTACGTCTATCAAAATACAGAAGGTGAACATATGCACATTATATGAGATAAATAAAATATATTGATTCTATATTTGAAGTAAACCTTGTCATGGACGTCATGAACTGTCATAATTTCGGTTAGATGAAGGAACGCGCCCAACTAGATTTTGAATTTGAACATAAAATATTATCGAAGTGAATTAAATTAAACTCATATGAACACCACTAAGTGTTATTCATGTTATAATAACATAACACATAACCATGTAATTTATTATATTAATTTATTTTAAATAGGAGCAATACTTGCTGAGAAACAGATGTTACAGAGCGATGTGTGTAGTAGTATAGTAAATATAAAAATAAAAATAAATATAAAACGCGAAACGTGCCATTTGCATCCCTCGCCTGTGGTGTTTATTTTGTATTCAAAGTTAAAATCCAATGGGTTTTCTTCGCTTTAATATTTAAATTACATTTAACCAACATATTTTATGTAAGCAAATTATTATAAAGACAATTCTGTGCTGCGCAGCGGGATAAGAGAAATTTCAACCAAGTGAATTGCAAAATGAACTGAAAAGTGGCTAGCGGTCTTTCAGCCAAGCTAGATTAGCGACCAGAGGTGCACTGTGGGAATTTACACAAAGGCAAATTAAAGAAAAGCGTTTATAAAGCATTAATCCGCCCATTAGTGTTGTATGCATGCGTAGTTTGGGGATGCGCATCACCAACCAATATCAACAAAGTGCAAGTGCTGCAGAACAAACTTTTACGTATTGCTATAAACTCGGAGTGGTTTGTTAGTAATAATCAATTACACCACGAACTGGGAATGTTAACAATTTCTGAATATATCAAACAACTGACCATTAACTTTCACATCAACATTAATAAGTGCGATAGTGCAGTGTTTTATAACCTAGGACGTAAAAACATTCACAATAGGTTAAAACGCCAACTACCACAGGACATATAACTGTCATAACGGACTAGAAAATTTTATATTTTTAGTGCTGTACCTCATACTAGATTTTTTGTCATTTAATAGGTACTGAGTACCTATATGCAATGTAATGTCAAAACCCGTATGTCATAAAACTGTTATGCATAGCAACATGCGGTTGCTGGACTGACAAATTCAAATAAAAAATAATAAATAAAAGCGTGAAGGCGTAAAGCCTGCATTAAATCGTTTGCTGCACACAAAATTAAAGTTCCGCAAAGAAGCGTTTCTAATTACGCAAACGCATTTTCCGGGTGTACCGGTGAGTACATAATTTTGTGCCACATTTTAAATGTACATTTAAAGCGCCTATTTAAATACCCAAGGGTGCGCATGTACTGTGACAAACGCGAGAGGGCCAAAGAAATAATCTCTGGTATCTTGTATTCTCTGAGGTACTGAACCTCGCCGTGTACACTTACCTACGTTCTGAGTCCCATTTTGCATCAAGCAAGTTTTAAACAGCCAATTCGAGTAAAGAGTACTTTGCATCCGATTATGTCATACTAGAGCTGCAATCGCTGCAGACAAGTTGAATATTCAGTTTGGGATTGTGCGAGTAGAAAGTTGCAACTCGTAGTTGCCATTGTATACGTCGCCACTGTGTGACTATTATTTCAAGTTTTAAAATAACCAATATCTCTAGGATTTTTTTGCAGAAAAAGATTTTCTGGGGCATTGACGTATGCACGAGCTGAAAATCTACCTTAATTCCTAGCCACCTATCTAAGAAAGCAGTTTGAACGTGCGCTGCACTTAAGCGAAATGTAACAGACATAATGCCAATAACGTAGATTCACATCCGGGTAATACGTCTGTCTGTGTTTCGGGTATTAAAATAATGAATATGAATGAAGAGCGAAATGCTCCAAGCCGATTAAGTCTGAACTAGCGATAATGTTCGCTCGCTATGCGAACGAATAAGTTATTTGCCGACGCCGAATCCGTTCCGTATTAATTGCACGAAAATCGCGTAATTCTGGAACCGCGAGCCCGATATCTGCACGTGCCGCCGTAGTTCCCTCCGAGTGCAAATATTTGAAACAAACTTGTACACGAGCTGATAAATGAAGCGCTGCGTATTGTCAGCTCGGCAAACAATGGGGTTTGTTAAAGCTCGTCACGCAAATTTTGTGTAATTCATAACTCTTAACGCCTGCACAAAGGTGTTGAAAACGTAATAAAACGCTGGAAGCTAACTGCTCGCCTGAAAGCACGCGAAGGATTCGAAATGACACGTTCGCTGTATAAACCTCAACACCCCAAGCACCAGTTTAAAAATGGCGTTATGTGATCACAACATTTATTACTTAACGCTGTGATAATATTTGACAATTGCTAGACTATTACTCAATATTTAAATCCATTCATTTTTAGCTGTGGCTAGCAGTACAGTTACTGAAATCTACAATGTTTGTAATATAAAGACCTTATCAAGTAGAGTAATTAATTGGATAGTTAGATGTTAACGTGTTAATTAAGAAAGGACAAAGCGCTAACTTAGAAGATGAATTAGTAGGCCTAAGAAAAGATAACGAGCGAGAAAACAAATTATCTGACTTTTGTCATGGTCATGATCTGGTAATTACTATAATTGGTAGAAATGACTGAAACGTGGCTCAGGTACCTGAAAAACACTTGGTAATACTTCATTAAATCAGAAATTACGTCGATGATAATAAAAGAGTAACTACATATTCGAAGGTACATATTTCATTTGCCTATCGTCAAATAAAACTGCCTCAAGGCTGTGGATGACTGATTTAGAACATACCGATAGGATGAATTAAACACAACCAAGTACAAACATAATTACAAAAAGAAAACAGATTGAAGGAAAAATTTTTCTCCCCCAAAAACAAGTTGAGGGTATCAAATCCAAATAAATGCAAACACTTAGGCTCTGCAAAACCCCAATTTAATATTTATGAAACAGGTAGTATTAGCAGGATCAAATGAACCCTTTAGCAATTAATTCGCAAAAACATAATTGCAGATGTCTTATTAGGAATGCTAGGCAAACGCATTCTTATCGTTGCGTTATGACATAGAAAGTATTGCCGATCGCGGACGTAGTGCACCCGATCGGCGATAATGAAAACGATAGAGGTGCATGAACAAAAAACGTTTATATAAATAAGGATTTTTGTAATTTAGAATTGACATTGCCGCTACACTAACGAGGGTTACGGCCCAAAATCGTCAATAAAACAAAAAAACAGCGTAGCCAAAGCCCCACAGGTGGGTGTCAATTTGTTACACGCCGTATCGGTTCTTAAAACAAAAGAAAACGTAACAATGATTTGCGCCAGCTAGCTTTCAGTCGACACAAGAGCAGTTTAAGGAATCTGAAATGGGTTTGTGTGTTACTTCAAAGTATAGGTACCTGGAAGATTAAAAAGGGCGAGAGTGCCACAAGGTTAAATTAAACCTTAAAGAAACATCAACGGAATCGAAGGAAAATGGTGAGTTGGACTTTGATCACCCAATAATTTTACTATAAAAACATGTTCTGTACGTCCTCTTTAAAACAGAATACAATAAACACCTTCAATAATATTACATACTATAATGAACACACCAAGTTACAATCAATCTTGTGCAATTATCTTGAGACTAACTCTATTTGACGTCACGCGAATATAAACTAATATCGCGCGATTGGCTTCAATACGCATCCGAAAGCCAAGAGACATTCAAATTCTCTGAAGAGGGTACTAATACCTAAATACAGTAATACTTATACTTGATGACATTTCCAACATAATTGGCGATATGAAACACAAAATTCCACACAGAATGCAAAACTTACTGAAATACATTTTGATATGGCGGAAATGCCGAATTCGTTACAATACCTCAAGCGATGGAGTCAAAAAGCAGTGTCCAGCAGTTTCCTCGCCATATGTACGATATACGTAGAACAATTGAGAAGAAAGACGTGATTGCCAGGTCAGCAAGATATGATCACAAGTGATAAAAAGACAAGAAGCGGCTTGGCTTCGTGGAATGTAGTCGAGTCGATGATAGACTTCGCAGATGTATGGTATTCTGATCTGATATTAAATTGATATTTGGAGGACCGATGATAGACGAGATGATAAAATATGCTTAGCACAACTTAATAAAGCGAACTAAATCCAGTTACCGTGCAACCGGAAATGTTATGCTTGCAAATATCACAGTCAGGAGTCACAACAGCGTTACTGCGTGCGGCAGTTTTATTATCACGACAGAACTTCACCACTTGCTTGACGACAAGTGCAACTTAGTCATAGCGCAGCTACAAGCCTCTCGCTGGCACGTAGCCGCTTTGTAAGCTTCCCCGAGGCCAAGGCTTAACTTCCGAACGAAAAACAAAAGTTTCAATCCACAGGATTCATTTCCCTAGTACGGAGTATAACGACAGAAAAAATTTATTCTCCATAAAGCTATGCAGATGTTAACCGCCTCCGCCTGCTTAGAGAATATCGGCAAAGGAAAATTCCGATCAAGATGCAATTTCTGCGGACTGCGCGCACTCCTTTTAAATTAAAGTTTCCTTGCTTCATCAGAAGTATGCCCAATTTCATCCAGCCGCAAGCAAAATTGCGCTTACAATTTCATCTAAAGGGATGACCAGGAGCGGATTCGCCCAAAATGCTTGAGAATAAAAGAGTTCACTACAAAGCAGTAAAAATTAAAATTAACATAACAAGAAAAATGAAAACAGAATTGATGCAACGAAAGGCATTATTATAGTGTAGCAGACAACGATGAAATGGACATCTCATTCTGATTCATAAAAAACCACAAAGCATACTAAAACATGAAAACCAATAAATGAAAGGCATTAAAGTGACGCTACAAATCAGAGGGAGGGATTATATGTAAAAAATATAGCAGATGTTAAAACAAAATATAATTTTAACTAAATATAGAGAAATACCACCTAGCAAGCTCCCAATAACCATGACCTGATAATTTCCGGAAACTTAACCAGCAGAGTAGGCACTAGAAAGAGCAGTAAGGTGGTGAGACTTCGAGAAAAGCAGACAATTGACACTGATGGAGACTGACTAATAAATCTGAATGAATAATCTGATCTCAGAATGACAAACACTTTATTTGCTTACAATGATAGGTATGGCATGGTACGAACATACTTTTGAACGAATATAAATAATTGATTACAGAGTAAAGAGTTAAGCGGGGAGCTGCTAACAGTACTCAGCATTTCCTCTTAAATGCAAGAGTATGTATTTCATTCATAGCAAACCTTTGAAAAATGACGAAGAAGCGCGACTTCTAAGGGGAGATAACACAGTTTTAGTACTGTACAGTATTAAATATCGATAGTTTTAATATAAGAGCACAAAATATTTATACCACAGAAGAACATACAAAGAGTGAGAAATCTAAAAAACGCGATAACAGAAGCAGCAAATGAGGGACAAAATCATCGATTCAATAAATAAAGACCGGAAAGCAATGCGAACATTAAACTCAATATTTTAGAACAAGAGCAGCAGAAAACAGACAAAGTGTTATCTGTACTACAATATTGTGAAATAGGTCGTACTTTATGGTGTAGAATCAAAGACTTGAGAAAAGCAAACAAACTAAAATTGTTATCTACCTACAAAAATAGATTATTTGAGAAGCTGATGAGTGGCGAGAATACAAGGTTTGAAATGAGAAAACAAGAGAACAGAGGAACATGAACAGAAATCTGGTGAACAAGTGGAGAGGAGGCAACGAATTTTATTTGAGAACAGTTGCAGGTATGGTAAATGAAGTTTATGTATTCCCTCATTTTGCCATATGACTTGAGACGTAGTTTATGCTATCTAGAGAATTTTCGTGTGTGGTGGCACTATCCCTGCACTATGCTGTTTTGAAGTAGCTTTTGTTGGTTTGTTATTAAAACAATTGTAAGAAAAATGCTTCGTTTGCCTCTTTAGAAAAATTCGGATTCGTTTTTATTGATTGGAATCTTGGACATCACCAATATTACTTGTTACAGTTAGTTTAGGTTAGAAGTGCTGTATTAAATCTCTGTTGATTCTGGACTATTGTTTTCGTTTCCAAGAAACTCTTACAATCGTTCTCATCATTTATCTCTAGCATCATATGCTCATACTTTTAAATTCTTCTCTTCAGCGTAGCATTTGTGTTAAGTTAATTTTAATTTCTAACGCCACTAGTCGTGGTTCATTTAGTTTTAAGCCAATTTAGACAAAGCCGCATCTGCCTGTTCATTTTCACAAAATCAGCCGCGCAATATTAGCTAAGTGCAGGGAGCCGCTTGCTCAGCCAGACACCGCCTGCAGGTTTGTTAGAACCGTTTCTTTGCAGTTACACTCCGCGTGGGAGCGAGGAAAACTGCATTTCTTGCAATGAAGGTCTACATATTTTTGTGGGAAATTGCCTTTTCCGCCGTTACGGACCGCGAGACTCCCTAAGCTGCCACGCAGGTAGCTTGGTCACTTATAGAATTTCAGCCGAATTCTGCACTTCTGCTATATTAAAATGAATTTGAGTGACTCTTGCATCAAGTGTAAATTTTGTGTTTCGTGTAGCCAATTTACCATACTGCAGTATTTATGATTTAGTAGCTTTTTCAAAGAATTTGAATACCTTTTGGTGGTCGTTTGCGCATTTGAAGTCAATATTTCCATATTAGCTTGTATCCTCGTGACGCTACATAGGGAAATATTAGCCTGATTATTATTGAACCATAATTTCGGGTAATTGATGTGCTCGTTATAGCATTTTGAATATTAGTTTCTGTCTCTTGTATTATTCCGTTGTAAGTCAAATATACAGAACGTATTTCTATAGCGAAATTAATAGCTGAAGACAAGGTAGTGAACAAATGTCCATTTCACTATCTTTTTGCGACTCCGTTGAGGTTTTTTTCAAGCTTGGGATAAGCCCTCGAAGGTTGTTAAATTAAACTCGTGGCGCATGAATTAATTTGCATCCTCAACGTACACTTATTATCAAATAGGAAGCAAATACATTTTAGGTACCTTAAACAGCCGTGTCGAGGTAAAGCTAGCTTGAGCAAATTATTGTTACGGGTTGTTTTTCATTTAAGTACAGTTTTCTCCTGTAACAATTATACATGCGTGAAGCCTTCAGACGGAAGTTGTAATTAGTTGTTGCTTTCAGTTTAATGAGATTCTGTTTGAAGTTTGTAATAGTTTTTTCTGCTTTACAAATACATATCAATTTAGTTAGTCTAATTATATATCTCACTCATTTCTGATTTTAGTTCTTCCAGGATATGACAAAAAAATTGCTGAAAAATTAAGTGGTCACATGAACATTCAACAGAGATTGAATATAGAGATATTTGAGTTATAGCAAATAGATATTGCGCACCAAAAGGAATTATAAACTGATCGCATAAATTTACAACAAAGTGTAAGTCATTCGTTCTATCTTAATACTTCCATTACATCCGAATTGCCAAAAATTAAAATAGCCCAATAATACAAACTTTCAATACTATATAATGATGGAATCCTTCGAAATGTGGTTTTACCTTTTTGCATATCATGTGTTGGTAGTAAATCTGGTCTCGACTGCCTGAATTGTTTATTCTAATATTTACATATATTGAGATTATTTAAAGCTCACAATTTAGCTCTGTATGCAGTGTGAAATATTGAACAAAGTCAATGAAAGCACAGAGTTAAAATATTTTATTTAATTGCAATCTAAACAGTAGTTGAAGTTATTAAATGCATTGGAAATGAGATGCAAGAGGCATAATTAGAGGGATAAAGGCAAGCATAAGCAAAGCAGATTTTAGAGAGATTGAATTTGAAGTTTGAGTAAAAGAAAGATTTAAGCTGGCTAATATAATGTAAGTAATATGATAGGTTTGAGCATATTTGAATCCAGATCAAATGAAAATGATACAAAGGGTTGGTTATGTGCATAATACGAGCGTAGAGTTATTAATAAACGTATAGGCCAGTGAAAAGCAAGTAATCTGAAAGGCAGATGGAAATCGAAGCAAGGTAAAATAAGATTTGCCAAGAGCAATGGAGAACCAGAGCAACTGAATTGAAGAAAATCCAGTGACGTGTTTAAAATTGAATTCAAGTGTCAGTGCATTGTAAAAACTAAGCGATTATAGCAGAGCAGTGATTATAAAAACGTTTATGTGACGAGAAAGAACAATTTTTAGGTATAAGAAATAAAGACAATTTTTAGATTTAAGAAACATGTTATCAAATTTGATTCCTTGATGTAAAATTGTAACTAAAACTAATTTCCTATAAACAATTACATATCGCGGTTACTAAGCAGTGCTGTTTTGTCAAAAAAGAAGAATTTCTGTCAATTGACTAGTTTGTGGCAATATTGTGCTCCATTAAATTTAATGTTTTAATACAATAAAAAGTGTTTTATCAAGTTAAAAAGTATCATCGTCATCATCAACCTAGATTTGTCCACTGTTGAACATAGGTCTCTCTCATTTGTCTCCATGTATTCCTATCTTGTGCCTTCTGTATCTAATTTCCACCGGCGACTGTACGAATATCGTCACTCTATCTCTTTGGTGGCCATCCTACACTTCTCTTTGTGAGTCGAAGTCTCCATCTCAGCAGTTTTGAAGTCCAGCGGGTCGGTTCTTGTCGCGCTATATGCCCCGCCTATTTCCATTTTGCCTGGGCCACTCTTTGCATTATATCTGGCAGTTTTGTTCTGTTCCTTATGTCTTCAGTACGGATCTTATCTCTTAATCTTACTCCTAACATCGCGCGTTCCATGGCTCTCTGGCATACCCTTAGCTTTTCGGCACTTCTATGTGTGAATGTCGCTGTTTCTAGTCCATAATCCTCTCGTTAAAAAGTATACCATTTATTTATACTAATCACCAGGCATCTGTGGTAGTGTTTGCAGAAGTTTCTACGACACAAAAATTATAAATTTGTGCAATCCGACTTCGGCTGACACACGGCACCGCCATCTGAGAATTCCGAACTTCGATACCAGACCATTTGAGTTGCAGAAGCCAGGGGTCTTCATTCCTAAAGGACAAGCGGGTGTGTACGACCATCCCGGTACAACATTTGCTGCCAGGAAAGCGAACCCAAGCGAAGAAAACCATCTGCGTCACCTGCAACCATCTCCGAAGCCAACATCGGGCAGATTTGAAAGGTAGGAGTGGCATGTTTTTTAGTATTTGAGAGCCGGGAAAGCTAGTGAATTCCAAGAATAGACCCTGCGGAAGAGTTCCATAGCATTTCCAAGCGTCCAGATTCGTCTCAATTCGATAAAATTGCATGGCGTCAAGAGAAATTGCGGTTTTGGCCAGAATTTCGTGCCCACACAGGACGCAGAACATAGGGCGTCGTTTTACATCACAGCTAAACAAAAGCAAGTTATTTTTTGCCAGGCGGAATTTTCAATTCGATTTACCTGATAGTTCCTTGCTGACTTTCACTTTTAAATATCCAAATAAACGCTGTTTGCACTAACGACGTTCTGTGTTCAAATGTCAAGTTGTGAGGTTATGAGTCGAATTCGGTAGCGCGTATGTACCGAAATAAATCGCGCATGTAAGCTACTCTGAGTCAAATTTTCTAAACAAAAATAATTTCAAATAACACTAAAATTTGAACCTAACCTGAGAGAATTAGTTTTGTGTTCTTGCCGGAGCTAACCCAGAATATTAATAAATATAGAAAGGGTTGCCCCTTTATTATTTTATTAAAGTATAATCAATACATTTCATTTTGATTATCCTAAAATACTGACAGGCAAAGTTTTACACAATAAAAATACGCTGAACGTTGTGGTGATTTGCCCTATTTAATTATTCACATTCTAATGAAACCCTTTATTAATACAAGGCATCATTCTACCGCAATTATATGGCGCCCAACGTCGTGGCAAAGGTGAATTTCTAATTTGTTTATTTTGTCCCATAATAACAAAGGAGCCAACATCTCAATATAGCCAGTTTGTGTTCGCATGCTTTTTCATTGTCCATTAGGTTTAATCATTGTAATTTAGCATAACAAAAAGCACGAGTACGTGTGTAGATTGCTCAACTTTATGTGTCTAGCGTTCGATACAGATTAACGGGAGCTAAATAAAAATGCGGCAAAGCATCGAAATGAACAGCATTTGCTGCGTATAGTGTTTGTGGCCTACAAGACAGTGTTTGTTTACACGCAATTGTAAAGTCGTCAAAGAGTTACACGGCGTCCAATAATTGGTGCGGTGACGCAATTCGCCAGATAGCCGACTCAGCAAAGTTCCGTACATGAAGTCATTCACGATTGATAAGGTAGGCCAGTCCAAACTATTGCGCAGCAGTTCTCCGCCACGAGTTTAAAATAACCTGATACAGGGTATGGCTGCAATCTGAGCGCTAAACGTTTACGCCAAGCTGTGTTGTAAAGATTTCGCTCCAGTGCGGGAATGGAATTAATGCACAATTAAATACGGTCGCGAATCGTAAAGCCGACTATTATTGCATCGGATCGCTATACTGCAAATTGATGCGGCTTAATATTTGAGTATAAAATACACTTATTTTGGCTTACCTTTAATGTTACTTAAATGTAAATGACATGATCCATTTGTATCCTAACCTATTGTGTTTAGAAATGACCATTTATTTGGGGTTGAATCCTGATTCTTATGGTTTTACCATGTTGCCTTCAATAGGTCAATAACTCTATATTTATTTATGTGAAAAAATTTGCATATCTTGTGAATGCTGTTTGAAATTAGTTTCCGCAATATAGTTGCAGCCTAGATAATAATGCTTCATAGCTACGAACGCAGTTATTTTTAAAAAAGTTTCATGTGTACTGAGCTAGCTAGATACACAAACGGGACATAAAGTAAAGTTGCATTATAGGAGTAAACAAGAGTATTTTATAGAATAAATGTGGACGGAGAATGTACAATAGCACTACATGCAAGACCAAAAAAGTTTCCATCGTTGCCCTGTTCCACAATTAATCGCGAAAGGAGAAATAAACGATTATCGTAATCTTGGACGATAACAGGTTTTATGATTGAAAAGTAGATGAAAATAAAATTAGATGATAGTATTGCAAACTTCCAACTTCAGATTTGTCCCTAAATTCTCACTTTTTGTCACCCAGTCAGGGAACTGACTGACAAACGCTACTCTTCTGCATATTTTTAACTGCGTTATCTGCTCGTATTATCTGTCTTTTCATTGTTATCTGGCTATAAAATACATACAGAATTATATTAATCGGCGCAATTTTAATTAAGTACGTGTTCTGCTTATACTATCGAGAGATCCAAAAAAAAAACTGTTCCTCAGCGGGCTGTAGAAATTCAAGGTATGAATAATATGTTGGTGACACTGTACGTCAATGTCAAATTCGAAGTTATCAGGTTAGGTTTTCCGTCAGTTATGACACAAAATGACGCAAATCCTAACCTGCTAACCTCGAATTTGACATTGACGTACAGTGTCACCAACATATTATTCATACGTTGAATTTCCACAGCCCGCTGAGGAACAGTTTTTTTTTTGATCTCTCGATATAAAGTCTTTTTATTTTGTTTCTTGAATTGTATTTGTGTGTTAGTTTAAATTCACTCTTCACTTTCAAAGAATGACGTAGAACTTATCTGATTTTTTTATATTGATTTCGTCCGAAAAGTACTACCCTGTTACTGTGACTATGTTACTTTCGTCTGTATTCATATTAAATTTACTTGTGGTACTGATCGTGGATCCCAAGTACTTCAAGTAGGACATGTCAACTGCAATTTTATGATGTACGTTATTAGATCTTTAAAAACGTCCAATCTGGAGTAACTCACCACGATCAGTTTTACAATTTATCAACATCAAATACAAATTGCCGAAGGAATGTATTTCAAGTTCAATTTAAATAGGTTTACCTCAGTTCACGAAGCTATTTACAAAATGCCGGTCAGTCCAGCGATATTGCAGGTATGATTTGTTAGTACACTCTACACGTTTCCAACCGCGTAAGCGTCCACTTATCTTTCTCCAATTACAAGCACCGGGCCAGCTCGCCAGGATTACATTTTCACAAAGCTGCTCGCGGCCAATAAAAACTGCGTTAGGCGCAATAGTAACACGTTTGGTCTTTGTTCTTAGCCAGTGATTTCCAAATAGTTTACAAACTTTTTGAAAAAAAAATAAATTCAGTAATTTTACGGAACTATGGTACTTATAGCATTATCGTAAATATTCTATTCGCAAACGAAAACATGACTTTAAATTTTTCTAATTAAATATACGGGTTAGATTTTGTAAACAACGGTTGCACGTTGAAAATGCATTACAAGCAGTCAGCACTCTTGATTGATCTTGTGAATAAACTGAAAGTATGTTGAATTGCTAATGTTACCATTTATTATAAAATGTAACACGCCGGTAGAAATGCAATTTAAACTGGAACATGTGCTGAACCTTTGAAATTTACGTCATATTTAAGTATAAATTGTGATGGTCTTAGGCCCAAGACCCGATTCTGCTTACAGTACAACTTAAGAAACAACTCAATAAGCACAGCGTTGGGGTGTTTTATGTAACTGCAATACTAAGCTTAAATTTCAATCAGTAAATGCATTGGAAAAGAGATGCCAGTATTAATAATTGAATTGAGTAAAGAAAGCAAAGGGCAAAGCTTGTTTTTCACAGGGTTGAAGTTGACGTTCAAATTAATTAAATATTAGGTTTGTGCAGAATGAATGGCGAGCCGAAAGAAATAAATAGTCACAAAAAGGTTTGCGAAGTGCATGTCAATGAAGCGTAGATTTCAATATAGCTAAGCAGGGAAATTGTGGGCAATCTAAAAAGGTATAGGAAGCCAGAAGAAATAATAATACGTTGCAAAAAGAAATAAGAAGTCAGGCAGCAAGACATAAAAAACCAAGTGAAAAACAGACCGATGGACGTGAAAAAGCAAGTGAAAAGCAGACAGAAGGAGATGGAAATGCAATTATTAAGAAATGAACTCTATAAAATAATCAGTACAATTAACGCGAGTGAAATAGAACAGACTAACTAATAAAACGTGTTTGTGGCGCAAAGAGACCTTTTAAACTTAAGAAGTGGACAATATTTTAATTATAAGAAATTTGTAAATATAATTTGTGATCAAATTCATTTCCATAATATATTTAATTTGATCTAAACCAATTTCCGGTGCCTTGGTAACCATAGTAATAGATTAGATTTTGTTTTTAACAACGGAAATAAGGGAGAACAAATGAATAATTAAATTAAGCTTGGCATGTAGTTTTGTGCTCTACTTCAACTAAAGTTTTTATATAATAAATTAAAATATTTTGAGCTAAAAAGTGTATCATTGTGTTGACCAAGTGTTGAAGTTTATGTGGAAACGTTTGTGGGATTTTCCACAACATAAAATTAAATTTTCACTGCAGGAGACCGACCAACAGCAAAAACACCGGAGAAATCCGTTCCAGAGAAAGATACCAGCTAGGGCCCCTTCCGAACATTGCAAAGAACCAAATTTTAAGGTACGGTTTTAACCTAAAAGAATCAGTGTTAGAATCGGAAATTTGTGTGCATACGAGACCAGACGTTGCTTATCAAGATTCAAGCATATCCTAGCATCCAGCGAAGGCGCAATTCAAATTATAAGCATTTACCTAAATTTGAGGTTAGGCGAAGGTAAAACAATCGCGAGATTTAGTCGGCGTCCCTTCTGACGTCATGTAACAAATTAATGCCTGAAACAAATGATAATAATAACCGCCAAAGTGCTACGATTTGAATAAATACCTCTGCGAATGTTCACAATTTTGATTATTTTAAAGTCAACAACGCTGACTGCACGATACGAACCATTTTGTAGGTTTTGACATATTGCATACAATAACTACTGTGTATTGGAACTAATTCAGGTGTACAGTGGCGCACTAGATCAAGTAGAAATTACAATCTATTAGGAATTCACCCCTGGGAATAGAGTTAATTCTTCTACTGAGCTAGCGTTCTGATAATAAATTGCATACTACCATTTATTTTGGATCAAGTAAATTTAATACAAGACAGCATATTTTAATCAGCCTAAATTAATTTTTTAAACAACCCCGAAAGCGAATTAATAATTATTAGATTGTCCCAGTTAAATTAATAATTATTAGAGCATATCCATAGCAACTTAATGGCGCCTAACGTCGGTGCATAAGTAAATTAATAATAATAAAGGCAAAAGTAAATTGATAATTTAAGACATTCCAATGTGTGGGAAAAATATATAGGACATTGTTCTAGTCAATAAACCTTCTTTCTGTGTTGACGAACATCTGCGGAACGGGTTCAAGTCTTTACTATCCTCTTTATGTGGGACTTCATAAGGCCGTTCTGGCACACCATCCTCTACCAACAGAAGTAAGTCTTTACTACCCTCCTTATGTGAGACTGCATAAGGTCGTTGCTTTACATCCTTTTACATTCCTGCATCTCTAACGATTATCCTGTCTAAGCCATCCAAATTTAAAACATACAGTCCACTACAAGCTCCGCCCGGAACAATCCTGTTCTGCATATTGCAACCTATAGCGATTTATAAATCGCATTTACTTCAATTTTGATGTGTCATCTTCATTCTATTAAATCATGCATTACTTTGATTTCGAAATCAGGGACTTTGAATAATTAATTTAAAATTTACTATTTGCTTCTATTAAAACGAACTACCTTTGCTTTAATTTAGTACTAGTTTTTTCGACGACTGACATCGAAAGTAGATTTTTCTCACTGTCATTTGACAACAGAAAGTTGACATTTGCCGCTGAGTGTGCGTTTTCATCACTTTGCCGCTCGCCGAGCGTTTTGGGTTTCCGCGTGAACAAAATAGGTAGCCACGTCCTAATGTTTCCTTGACAATGCCCGTCATTTGTCGAAATAATCGCGTCACATGTCTAATAGAATGCGCGAGTAATGTTAACTTGATTTTCAATTAATATTTGCAATAAAATGAAATATGATATTTTCCATTAATAATATGCTCAGTCGTCGAAAAAATAGTATGTATATTTCGAGCTAAAAGTGCTCTTGCCGCTTTTGCATGATTGCTGGTTTCGACTTCGTCTCAACCAGCAATATTCATGCGCAAGCGGCAAGAATACACTTTCAGCTCTTAACATACAATGTACTATTGTAACTAAGGGTTGGGGTGCGTCACAGGGAAAAATTATACAGTGAAACTGGTAAAAAAGTATTTTTACTGTAGCTGATCTAAGAAAATGGTTATGATTTGCCTTTCCTTCTGATGAAGAGGACTACATGAAAGACGAACGCCATGAAGATCGCATCGAGCAGTCGGAATGATCCTTCGACCTCCAATTGTTCCAGATTGGCGATTGTATTCTAATTTTCTCTAAGGAGGAACCGTTTTCTGGTTAAATCTCAGTTATAATCAACAGTAAAAAGCTTTTAAGAAACAGTGACTCTGGCCAAAGCATCATCTCCAATCGCTCTAAATTGGCAATTATATTCTAGTTCTCATTAATAAAAAACCGCTTTCCTTTCAAATTTCAGTTATGGAAGAAGTTTAGACTAAACTTCTAAACTTCTCAATAGTAAAATGCTTTGAAGAAGAAGTGACACTGACCAAAGCAAAGAAACTTTTTAACTTAGGGTTGGGTGATGCACAGAGGAGAATTATTCAATTAAGAAAATTAAAAAACGGATTTTGACTGTAGCTGATCTAAGCCAATGGTTATGGTACGCTTTTCTTCACAATAAAGATGACTATGCGAGCGAAAGATAAATGAGGACCGTTATTATACAGACGGAGAACTTCTTCAACGTCCAATCATTTTCGATTATATTCTAGTTCTCTGTGTTGAGGAACTGTATTTTTGTCAAATCTCAGCTATTGGAGAAGTCACTTATACCAACAGCAAAATGCTTGGAGGAAGACCAAAGACAATTACGTTTATCAAATGCTAACAATTGGAGTGACTGCACGATAATGATGATTATATGAACGATTAACGCGATAAAAACTGGATTTAGTGGGCAGAGCACCACGTCGACCTCATCTATCTAAGTTGGCGATTAGATTCTAGTTCATTGTGATGAAGAACAGTCTGTTAGCATCAAATCGATTCGTCGGCTAATTCTCTCAAACAAAACAAAGTTTATGGTTACTTGGCTATAATTACCGGCCGGCCAGGTCAGGAAGACGGTAGGCAATTGTTTAAGTACTAAAAAATTAATAAAAGTATATCCCGGAATTCAACTAAAAATTCATAAACTCAGGTAGCACGTAATTTCCTGAAAGAAATGCTCAAATCATGCACAGGTAGCAGTAACAGGTAATAACACCAAAATGCTAACATCACAGTATAATCCTTCCTAATTCCGTAGAATTCGGTACAAATATCAGATAATTAATAGTAAAAACTGCGATTAATCATTAGTATAAATTTCAAATAATTATTGGCCAATTTAAGGTTAACTAGTAGTACAAATTTCAAATAATTATTGGCCAAGTTAAGATGCATTTTAATAACATTCGGTTTGCGAGGCCAAAGGCTTACACAACAGTTCTACAAAGGTACAAACATGATCGACAACCTAGACGTCGTGGTTGGGAAATCAATTATTCAGGTACGCAGTTCGTGAAGCGAACTGTACAATAGCAGCCAATGTCCTAATTGGTAGAAATTGGGTGAGCATCTAACACTGGTTCAATGATCGTATCTTGTATAATTCCACTTCAAAGAACGGAAGAAAAAACCTAAATGTTAGTTTCGTTTAAGCCTCTTCTGCACTATGTGATGATCTAGATAAGCGGAGGCCCACGCATGCGACGGTTAGAATGCAGGTGATACCAGTTCAAACCAGACAAATACCGAGTAGCGGGGATGGCGTTTTACGGCCAATGTTTAACCTATAAGTTCCAGGAACCCTGGACTGGCTTCCCAGATAAATTTTGGCAACGTGCCGTTAAATGACAGATGAAGCGCATATCACATCTGTCAACTAGGCGTCAGAAACAAATTCTCCACAAAACTAACCGGGCTACAACAATCCGCAACTTCTGCCGGGGCCACGAACCAAAACAATCATATTCTGAAAGCCCGTAAAGCCGCAGAGCTATTTCAAAGATGCTACAACCACCATCACGGCGTTCCACAGGGAAAAGAGACGCGTTCAAACAAAAGCCAACATTCGAGTCGTTGGTCGCGTAGATACAAATCAAGGAAAGCTGGGAGTGCGCGAAAATACGAAACATTACAAATATAGACGGAGCACGCTGTGAAAGCATTAGAAGAGCCATCTAAACGTAATAAGTCTTCTGTCAAGTATCAGCTATTGGAGAACTGTGTATTACAGTACTTGGAAAAAGACCCAAGAAAGTGGCGTTGGTCAAAAAATATATACTCATTAACTTACGCTTGGGGTGACGTATACATGAAAGTTATTCAATCAAAACATTCAAAAGGCCGATTTCCTACTATAGCTGATCTAAGCGAAAAGTTATGATTTGCTGACTGTGAGCGATGAAAGCAATGAAGGCCGCATTAAGCAGGGTTGATTGGGTTCTGACCTTCTATGTTGTTTATCAATTTTCAGGTATTGCAGAAGTTGTATCAGACAATGAAAAGGACCAAAGGTAATGGCGTTGGTGAGGAAAAAGATTGTTTAACTTGCGGTTGAAGTTAGATGAAAGACGAAAATTGTATGGTCAAAAGTGTCAAAAAGAGGCTTCTTACTGTATCTGAACCAAAAGAACTGTTGTCGTTTGTTTTTCTATATTAAAACTTTATTTTTGGTGTTTTTAGTTTGTCCCATGTATGGGAGACCATAATATATAATGCACTTTATTTTTAAGTGTTCCATGTATACATAAATTACTTCACATCCTAAACTTTCATGAATGAGTTTACTCTTACAGTTTGAGAAACACTGACTTAAAGCTCCGGTTCGTTACACAAATCGTATGAGCCAGCAATAAAAATTGTCGATACAACCGCGTTCTCAATCAGATGGCCACTCATTAATTTCCAGCTTTGTTGCTTATAGTAACTGGTCTACCAAAAAGCGAAAATCCACAACGATTGTCTCACTAGAATGTGTTACATCCAAACATGCCAATCTCTCAGAACGAACACGTAATGCATTTCTGAAATACTGCTGTCGCTGCTTGCAATATGTTCCGCTTGTAGTCTATTCAAGGCCCTAATGCCACGAGATTAAGACCTGGAAGCGCGCTTGCTGTTATGAAGTTTTCAGATACGCTTAGCGTCGTCGTAATTCGCTCTCTGGCTGACGATATTGCGCCTTTGGGTGACATGCCAACTTGGCTTAGGGATTTTCTGGCGAATAACTTTAGAACTGAAACCAAAACATTCCGGCTTTGACTAGAAAGGCAACCTAGGCAATAAGCTGCAGTAGAGAGATGAGAGACGCACTTAACCTATCTTTGACTGTCGACGCAATCTGGTGCTGCTCTCGATGTGAGTAATTAAGTTCAGTTGGTGTGGTCGTGCTCCATACGAAACGTCGTTTTATAGCACCGAGTTTAATTTGGTCGACGTTAAGCTTCGATAGTTTGCGAGAAAAGAGCTACATGGAAAGTTTCCCGGGGCACCTGAAAGTTTGTTAGCCTCGTTTTTGCTAAGAGTGTAGGTATTAATAACGGTTGCCAGCCAGCCAGTCGTCGGGTCCGGGTTCTGAATTTGTAACCTCAAGTCGGGGTATAAATGAAATAATTATAAAGTTTAACTCACTGTACTAGGTGATTGAATTAATACACAAAATACACAAATAGGCACAAAAGAACACATCCGACTCCCTTAAATTTAAGGTTAATAGATAATAGTCAATAATTTAAATGTAATTAAAAATTATAGAAATAGATAACTCTGACTGAAACGAAATAAAAATCAGAGTCGAAATATTAACTATATGCTAATCTAAAGATCTTTCAATGGAAAATGGAAAAGCATATTAATGGTTTTCCCCGCAGAAAACGAGCAACACTTACTTCGCCCTCGTATAAATTCAGCGGGTACGCCCATAAACTCGTCTTATGGGTAGGAGAAGGGCGTGCAAAACGCATGCCAGATACAAATCTAGATAGTACAATTCAGGAAAGCAACCGCCGACCACGAAGATGGACGTACGAACGCGGCGCTCCTGCCGTACATGTTATACACGTGCGACTGCAGCGAAGTCGTTTACACGTTTAGAGCTACGTGCTTATTATCAACCATAACAGAACCAGCAATACCAAAAACTTTGATCTACTAAAATCTATTATAGATCCCGCTAGACGCTAACGAACGACTGTGGATGTCGGATTCTTCGCACACACACTCGTGCACGTTAACATTCAGGAGCTTCTGCCGCTTCAGCAAACATCATAGAGGATTTCTCGTGTCCCAGAATTTACAAGTTTCTGCCGTCTCGACAAACATCTTCGAGGGTCGTTCGTGCGACAGATCAGAATTCCAGAATCTTTGTCGCCCCGACGTTCATCTCCGAAGGTTACTCATGCTCCAGGTCTGAAGCTGTCTAAACTTTGGTACTTCAAGCTGCAGGATTGCTGTGCCTTTAACTTGTTAACCTCTCGACACAACTATTTTATTTCTGGATATCTTTTACAGACCTTGCAGTTTTTGCATGGTTATACCTTTGCTTTTAGCAGTTCGAGCCTACCCACATATATAACTAGAAGTAAATCGGATATTATTAGTGTATCTTATGTGATCTTCGAATGTTTGCTTCACGCTCACCACCTCGGGCTTTCTTCTCACTCAGATGGGGCTTCGAGTCTTGGCAATAAACATTTTGAATTGTAACCGGCCTAATAAGTTTGAAAAAATATAGCTTGTAACCGTGACGTTACCTTAAGGCTATTTTTTCTCATATTTGCATCTCAGATTGCATAGTTAACGGTGCCAGTTGCAACCAGATATTTTGCCTTGTAGTACTGTGTGTGTGTCTATTGTGTAATACACATTATTGTTTGTATATTGTGTTTGCTTGTACTCTGCAGCACTGCATGTGAGTGACTTAAACGTTAATAAGTGGAATCCTGTAGTAAGTCCGCAGCTTTGCCAGCTGAGATCCAATCTGGTGGCGCCTGTATAATATTAATTACCTGCTTCCGACATACTTAGATAGAAACACCTACGCTTTCAGAATAGAACAGCGCTAATGTTCCTCTGTAGCTGAAGACATTTTTGGTTTGATTGCTTGTAGTAAATGTATTTTAAATTACAACATTATATCACAAACTTTACCATAAAAAACTCCTCTCTCTCTCTTTAGAAACCACTTGTCTATGATAGGTTACATAATATAAACTTGCATTTTTCTGTGGAACGCAATCTCACGAATTCAGCATTTGTATAATATGGCAACTGTTGTTTTAATATTAGCAGGCCGCTTCCGGGGAAGGTTTTCGTTATCTCCAATACGACAAGCTAAAATTCAACTATCGATCATTTTGTTTTGCAAGCTCCTAGTGTTTCAGAGTCGCTCGAAAAGCCAATGAGTCAAATGCCGTCGTAAATTTAAATAAAGAGCCATGAACACACACGTGCACAACGCCCGGATTATCATTCCCGCTTAAAAGCTACTAGAAGCGGTCGATGTACTCCTTGCGGGGTTTCACAAATCAAACGTTGTCAAATCAGTAGCATATCATAATCTACCAATTGGGTGCAGTCATTTGAGCGTCCCTACTGGTTCCTTTCTGAGTCGAAAGCAGACAGAGCGCAGCAAGTTGTTGAGGGTTGGCTGAAATACTTTGAGGCAGAAGGAAGCATTTTTCCGAAGTACTGAGACAGTTTGAAGCCTGAGTGTTAGCTTGAGGATTACGTGGCCGTGAGGTTCTATATCGGAATGCAAGTCTTCAAATGCGAAATTAGCAAGGAATTCAGTGTGCCAAAGGGCAAGAAAGTGCGTTTTTCGAAAACTCCCGATTCACCTAGCACGAATTTCGTACTCTCTTTGAGAATACCAACAGCGTTCCAGTGGTGAACATAAACCTAATGCGTGAGGTTTTCTTTCCATTCGGCATAAACCGAATTTTCTTGGATTCGCTCCGCAGAGGTTGGAGGATTGCTAACAGCGACGCGGATGGGACAGCGGAGCTTGTCGACGGACAGCGAATCAGCGAGTAAGAAACTGCTATAATTTCTAGAAGGTATTGTGCTGTAGTAATTAAGTGTCCATCCCGATCTTACTGTAAAAGTGTAGTGGTTAGTTAACCAAATAGTGGCGCATTTTGCGAACACCGTATAGCGCCGAGAGTGAGTCATAAACTTTAATTCTTGTCGAGAAATGAGTAACCTAAATTTAAAAATTTGACGAAAGTTAGTAATTGTGTTTAGCAGTATGTAATCCCCTATAACGTCATACAGTTATAGGGATCATAATTTCCTAATGTTTAGCTGTGTTTATTATACTTGCACATATTCAAATTCAATATAACTAAATTAAATTAGCCCTTGATTGTATTTTATTATGTTTCCATGCGACCTCCTTCTAGGAAAACATACGATACTTGGTGCAGCAAAAGAAGAAAGCACAGGACATTTAGAAAAAGAATGGAATGAAGGTCTCAGATGTCTGTATGCTAGACGGCTAACGGAAAATAAATCACAAGAACAAAAGACGACAAGATATGCTGCGAAAAAAACTAGAAGGGGAGGAGGTAAACAATAACGCCAATAGAACTAGAGAACCATAGTTGGATGCAAAAATATGGCAAGTAAGTATAAATCAATCAGAAATAGGGTGTGCGCAAGAATAAGGGAACTTGAAACTGAGTATTGCAATCTTCACTTGAGATATGGAAGGAGGCCTGTATAAATATCAAAAAAAGATATGGGGATGCTGACGCACCTAATGTTACTGTCTTCTGGACTTTTCCGTAAGTTCTCCCGTTCTCTTGAACTTGCTGGGTACCATTAGCTGGAGCTAGCTGACCACAGCTTTTTACGAAGTTATCACTTCCCCAGTAACTTTATCGTGGTTTCTTCCACTACGCTGAGGTGCGTGGTGTCGCTACTCACCAAAAATACTGAAGTCAAGTAACTTACTCCTTGCGAAATAAAAGAAGTTGTAGAAGAAAATTAAAAATAAGGAGAGGTGCCTGAATACGACACAGAAAAGTTAAGCACCAACATAAAAAATCACAGAATAGCAAGAATAAAAGTAACCATACATAATTTGATGAAAAACCGAATAAATTTTTATTAATAGGTCGATTACCACCACAATATTCGATTCCGCACGTTAAAAGCTTGAAATATTTTCAAGCATCATTTATGCATTAACAAAAACAACATAAATAAATATAAAACTATTTAAAAAAATTATAAACTGCTCATATTTTGTATGAACTCATATAAAAATAACAAACAGCTTAAAACACGATGAAATATGGGGATCCTCAAGATTTATTTACATAGATAAGGTTGCACCATTTGATTTTGGAGCAATAAATCCAATTAAACGTGCACATTAAATCTCTAATACAATTTGACTAAACTATTTAAAATATGAATAACCGGCTTTCGCTACATTCATCCGACAGCTGATAATAATTGTTTTTAAGATAGTCTATTAAAAACATGAAAACAAATAAAAACGAGTTAATTTTTTAATGTATTCGAAGAACTATTTTGGTTTTTAAATGGCAACAAGAATAAGATTTCCACCAAAGGATAGAGATTATTTTAATGTGAATCTTTAATTGTTCATATAGTTCGGTTTTTGTTTCAAAGTACTTACCATTCCGAAGTGTTCGTTTTGAACTTAAATAAACCACTGGTAACGGATGATCTTTTAATTTAAAATTTCAATCTTATCATTTGTGAATTTTGACCTTTGAGAGATAGTGATGCCCTACTTACGCAAATATACAACTACATATTTGATTAATTACTCTGAAGATATGTCTTCCGTGCTTAAAATGAGATTTGTTTTTCCCATATATGTAATACTTACTATATTGCTAGCGGCTATGAGTGGGAAACTCACGAAGGAAGTGAGACAGACAACCAACTCTTTAATGTATAATGGTGAGCTGTGCGCAAGCGCGGCGGCGTCGTCCGCCCAATGGGGAAGTGGTCAAGTTTAAAATTCGCTTCTAAAGGCGGAGTTCGAATTCTCACGCATGCGCACGAGACGCGTTATACTCTAAGTGAGACTATGTCGGCGCCGTAATGTTTTCGGGCGTTCCGAGGCCCTACTAGCAATATATGTGTAATACATATATGGTTTTTCCACTTGTGCAGCACCATCTGCTCTTATGGCCGAAGAGGCCAACAAAATATTTCATCAATGAAAGCCATGCTGTAATAGCTCGTATTCCAATTTAAAGCAACAAAACCAAAAACCGGCTAAAACTTATAAATGATCTGAACGTAATATAATAGCACGTAAAAAAGTTTACAGGCAAGTATAGTAACAACGGTTTATTACTAAAATGCAGGTTCATATTGTTGTAACCAGGTATGTGTGTCATCTATTGGAGTCCACTCGATAAAAAGCGGAAAAAGAGTTTTAATAAGGAGATAACAAATCACCCAAACTCGTCACCTCTACCATGACATACATTTTCAAAAAACCTGTATGAGAAGAGAGAGGCGTTAATATAAATAGACTTAAGTATCTAAGGTGTAGCTACAATAATTTTGATCGTTAACTGAGAGCTGCAAAAATGAGCTGCACTATAAATCATAACAAATATTTAGGTTGTAAATAAATAAGTAAGAAGACCAAGTTTATTATAAAGACAATTAGCAATGCAGCTGAAAGAATATAAATAGAAGAAACGGATGCAGAAGAAGTGTAACAGCTTGTATAGTTACGACAAAAAATTGTCAAAGGAAAATTAAATAAAGTAGATGGATGAATAAAGCAAGGAGTAAGGCATCTAGTATTGAGTTAAATATTTAAATAAAGATTTGAAAAATTCCAAAAAGCTGATGTATTTGATCTGTGCGTCCTCCATGCGCTCATATATATATATATACCGTCTGTTCTATAAAAAAGGCCCCGCCTTCTAGCTACTTTATTATTTATTTTAGACCGAATAAACCTTATATCAAATCAAATGGCACATAAAAACCTACATTTTAACACTATCACAAAATTTTTATCTTCAATTGTTTCAGAGTGGTGACGTCACGTGCAATTTTTTTAAATGACACTGTATATATTTTTGGACATTTTCTGGTAGAGGTTTTTTTTGTCTTGTCAACAATATAATATTTTATGCCCTTAAGTAAGAAAATTTTCGAGAAAAATTAAAAAACTTTTTTATCGGTGGGAGGCCACCATACAAAACTATAAACAAAAGTGTAACTCAGAAAAACAAAACAATAAACACTTTAGATTATTCTGAAATCTGACAGTTAAAGCGTTTGGCTACTATTTGTTTTGTTTTTCTGAGTTACACTTTTGTTTACAGTTTTGTATCATGGCCTCCCACTGTGAAAAAGTTTCACGAAATTTTTTTTATGCAAGTGCATGAAATATTTATATTGTTGAAAAGAGAAAAAAACCTATACCAGAAAATGTCAAAAAATATATATCGTGTCATTTAAAAAAATTGCACGTCACGTCACCACTCTGAAACAATTGAAGATAAAAAAATTTTGATAGTGTTAAAATGTAGGTTTTTATGTGCCATTTGATTTGATATAAGGTTTATTGGGTCTAAAATAAATAATAAAGTAGCTAGAAGGCGGGGCCTTTTTTATAGAACAGACTGTATATATCAGCACTACAGGCCAGCAGGCCTTTGGCTTAGATTGTCTACTATTTTTTTCCATTCTTTCCTGTTCTTCGTTTTCTTCTCCCATTGGTTTATATTAAGATTGTTCAAGTCCTCCCTTACATTATCCCACCACGTCTTTTTGGGTCTGCCTTTTCTGTTTGTACCTCCAACTTCACTTTTCAGCGCTTTTTTTACCGGATCACTGTCATTCATTCTCTCCACGTGCCCTAACCACCTTAACCTATTTTGTTTCACAATCACTCCTATCGGTGCACTTTCATAGCACTCTTCTAGCTCTTTGTTTGTCCTGCGTCTCCACACACCATTTTCGCACACACCTCCAAAAATTCTGCGTAGCACTTTCCTTTCCCAAGCTGCTATTTTCCTTTCGCTTTCCAAAGTTGTAGTCCATGCTTCACTTGCAAAGGTTACTGTAGGCCTAATTATAGTTTTGTAAATCTTTAGTTTTGTTTTTCGCGAAATGATTTTGTTGTTGAACATTGCCCTAAACATCCCTAAACTTTTGGATCCAGCTACCATTCGTTTTTTGACTTCATTTTCGTTGTCCCCCTCACTAGTGAACTCCACTCCCAGATAGGTCACTTTATTCACTATTTGCAGCTTTATCGTATTATGTTCTTCTTGTTCGATTTTTAAATACTGGTTCTCTGGTTGTTTTTCGTTCCCTAGTATCATGTATAACGATTTATCAGAGTTTATTTCCAAACCGACCTGCTTTGCTTTCTCCTGAAAATCAATTACTATAGCTTTTAGTTCTTCTTTCGTTCTGCTGAGGAACACAACATCGTCCGCGTAGGCCAGGCACTGGTGTGAATTCTTTAAGATGTTTCGGGATCCGTCAACGTTGGTCTTTCTCACTATACTTTCTAGCACTATATTGAACAGAGTTGTTGATAAAGGATCCCCTTGTCTGAGTCCTACGTTACTTGCAAATTCTTTAGATTCTTGCAGTTGAAAACTTATTTTATTGGTTGTTATTTCTAGAGTCATTTTAACTATCGCTATTAATTCTGTTTGGATCTCGAGGTCTAACATCGCTTGAATTACTTGCTTTCTCTCTATTGAGTCATATGCTTGCTTGAAGTCCACAAACGCTGCTTGTATGGGTATGTTTTTCTTCCTACATTTCTCATGGATCTGACGTAAGATAAATATATTGTCCACTACTGATTTTCCTTCCTTGAATCCAGTTTGATAATTCCCAATCTTTTCAGCTACTTCTTTTTGTAAACGTTTGTTGGCTATGTTAGCTAGTAATTTATATGTGACATTAAGCAAGGAAACTGGTCTATAATTTTTTGGTACCATTCTATCACCTTTTTTAAAAATGGGTTTTATGATTGAGGCTCTCCATTCTTCCGGTAGCACTTTATGTTTCCATATTTGCTGGATTAGCTCAAATAACCTTTTCACTAGTGTTTCGTCTGCATTTTTTATAAGCTCGTTTGGGATAGCATCCGTCCCCGGTGCTTTATTATGCTTCATCTTCTTGAGAGCTTCTGTAAATTCCGTCCATGTTGGTAAACTGCTTTCTGGAATTTTCTTTGTTACTTGTACATCTTCTATGTTCTGATTCTGTTTCACCAACATTCTGCTGAAGTGTTCCACCCAGATATTCATTACTTTCCCTTCCTCCAACCATAGCTTCCCTTCTTTATCTTTAAGAGCCATTGCTAGATGTTTGCTTGTTTGCTTTTCCTTTGCCAAATTCTTATAGAATAATCTCGAATTCTTATTTTTATTATATTCCTCTATCTCTTCCAGTTTTTTATTTAGCAGCTCTCTTTTCTTTTCTCTGCACAAATTGTTTGTTCTATTTCTTATTATTCTATACTCCTCTTGTGCTTCTTAGGTTTTTTCTTGTGATACTTTCGTTTTTGCTCTTTTTTTGTTGCACCATTTCCTCACATTATTCGTCGAACCAGTCCTCAGCTTTTTTGTTTCTCTCCTTTTGTAATACTGTTGCACCTTCGTATATCGATTTTTTTATCATTTCCCATTGTTCTTCTATGTCTGTCGAAATATTTTTTCGTTCTATCGAGTTTTTTGTCCCTTCCATATACTTTTCTTTGGTTTTTTCATTTTTTAATAACTCTAAATCCCAACACTTCTTCGTTATCTTCTTCTTTGGTACGTGGTGCGTCACTTCTCTTAATGTAGCTTTCACCAGAAAGTGGTCCGACCCTATTTCCGCTCCCCTGCATGTTCTTATGTTTTCTATGGCATTCATATTGGCTTTTGTCACTAATAAATGGTCTATCTGGTTGTGTGTCCTTCCATCTGAGCTTGTCCAGGTCATTTTGTATATCCCTTTCCGTTTCAACCATGTGCTTTTGATTATCATGTTTTTGCTCGCCGCAAAATTTACTAGTCGTTCTCCATTATCATTTGTTTCCAAATGCAAACTCTCTTTCCCTGCTACTCCTACCACCCATTCTTCTCTACCTATCTTGGCGTTTAGGTCTCCAGCAATTATCTTTATATCATATCTTGGTAACTTACTCAACACTTCTTCTAGGTTTTCATAAAATTCTGTTTTTTCTTCTGGATCTTTTTCCTCGGTTGGCGCGTGAACATTAATTAGACAGTATTTCCGCATTTTTCCTCTTATTCTCAGGTAGCTCACTCTATTATTTATCATGTTATAGTCCATCACCATCCCTTTTAGGCTTTCTCTTATTAAAAACCCAGTACCAAGCTTGTTTTGTGTGCCTCCTCCATTGAAGAAAACGTAATTTTCAATCTTTCTAGATAATACATCTTTTAGGTTCGTTTCCTGCACTATCAAGATGTCTATTTTATATTCGTTTGCTTCATTTATCAGTTGTTTCATTTTTCCTACTTTTAATAACCCCTGCCCATTCCAGAACCCTAATATTACTTTTTTCCTTTGATTTCCTACGTCCAAGAATTTCTTTCTTTGTCCTTTTGTCCTAATTCCCAGTTCCTCGATTCTATTTAACCAGCTTTTTTGGTCACTCCTTTCTATTTTTCCTGACATCTGCCTGAGTTCATCCATTGTGTATTTAATTTTCACTTCACTTTCTTCTTGCTTTGCCCTTTGGAACTTTTTTGTTAAATATTTCAATTCTTCATATAGCTCTCTCCTTTCTCTTTCCCTTTCTTCCTCACGTCTTCTTGCTAATTTTCTTACTTCTTGAAGTTCCTTTGTGTATTTTTCTAATTCCCTGGACATTTTTTCTCGTTCTGACTGCAGCATTTGTACTAGTTCTGAAATCTCCTCCATCCTGTTGACATTACTTCTTCTCGTGAAGTTTTCTAGGTTTACACTCTTGTTTTAGCGTGTCTGGGCCCGTTTTGCCGTCTCTTTAGATGCGCCAATCACAGGCGGCTTGCCCGTGACGTATGCGTGACGTCGGTATACCGTGGTATGCGCCTCGGCTCTTTGTACGTTAAAACCCGCCCAGAGGAGTTAACTTTTGTTTTCGCCACAATTTCTAAGATTCTTTTACGACTTTCCACTACCGATCTTTATACCCGTTTTGTAACTCTGCACTTGTTTTCACTCACTGAACCACTTTCCACTTTTTTAAAAAAGCTTCTTCCTCGTTAACAACACTTTGTTTCCGCGTCGCGAGTCAGGACAGCCTTCAGCTGTTTGCTGACGTCACATCTCATGCGCTCATATACGAAACAGAAATATTTATTTATTTAAATGATCAAGTAACACTGGACCTAGGCCCAATTACATTACTTGAGACTCTAAAATTAACTTTATAAAACTTATACTAAATAATTAAGGAAACATAACAAGTTGCAATTAATAAACTTAATTAAACAAACAAAAGTTAAAATAATAAAATACAATACAATACGCGAGCAATTCATTATCCAAAACCATTCAAAATTTTCTTTAATTTATTTTTTAAAAACAAGTATGGATTCATTAAAGATATTGACCTTTGAGCTATCTAGGAACGCATTTGCAATGTTTAACATTTTTAGCATTGGCGAATTCTTGTGTAAATTGGTTCTAAAATAAGGCATGTAAAATATCTGACGAGGTCATCTTAATGCTGGTATATACAACCTAAACAAAGGCAACGGCATGGAGCAGTCAAGTATTTTAGTTATTAGTTTATGTAGAGAGCAAAGCCGCCACATCTCTCCTTCTAAAAAAAGTAACTACTCAACCTAAAAATCTTAAATTCATTGCGGATGACTTGGTATTCGTGGTAGTGTCGATAACAATTTTTTGTGTTTAAAGCAAAGATATTTAATAAATTTGTTTTGGAGTGTTTCAATGTTTTGTTTATCTAGTGCCATTTCTAGGTCCCACACGTTAGATGCAAACTCTAGCTTCGATCGAACAAGACCATTATAGAGCAATATTATTGTTTTCGTGTCTGTAAATTCCGATGTAGTTCGTATTGGGAACCCGAGAACTTTTAAAGAGTTACTGACAATATTTTCAATGCCAGCTAAGGAACTTGTTAAACGTAACACCCAAATCCCGAATTTGGTTAACTTTTTCTAACGTTACGTTGCTAAGTTTGTATTTATAATCAATTGTTTTCATCGTGAGTGAATATGACATACTTTTGCAATTTCTAAATTTTCGGTAGTATCATGTTGCAGTAGGTCACAGTCCTAGATTATGGAAAATCTCCTGAACATTTTCAAATCTTTAGCGAACAGGAGAGAACTGGAATACTTTGCTCCTTTTGGTAAAACATTTATAAAAATAGCAAATAATAACGGCCCCAAGTTACTGCCCTGATGTACACCCGAGAAGGCGGAGTATTTCTGCGAAAGTTTTCCATTAAATTTAACAAATTGGTACCGGTATTCCAGGTATGGTTTAAATAAATTTAGTATATTAAGATTACAGCCCAAAAAGTATAGTTTTTGAAGTAATATATCATGTTTGGAAAAATCGATATATTGCAATGCAATGTTGTAAAGGCTCCACTATCAGGTGCATGTTTATAATATTTTGGTCACTCAATTAATAAGTTAAAATGTTAGGGCAAATCCATACACAATTCTCAGTTTAATTTTTATACTGTGCTCAAACTTTGCCTGTCAGGGCTTAAGGCGAGTTAAAATGAAATGTAATAATTAATTACACAAATAAAATGGTTGAATGCCCCTCTTTCTATTTTATTTAACTGTAATACCAAATACGCTAGCTCTCGGCAAACACAAAAACTGCTTATCTTAGGGTTAGGTTCAGAATTTCACTATACGAGGGCGGTTCACCAATTATTGTCCTTAGCATAGAAGCAAACGTTTGAGAAGAACAAAATAATTTTATTTTTCAACATAGTCCCCTGACAGGTTAATACATTTTAAGTATCGGTGCTGAAGTGCTTGAATGCATTTGGAAAAAAATCTGTATTTTGTTCCGCCAGCCACTCATTTACGGCTGTCATCACTTCTTCGTCGTTCATGAAATGGGTTCCCCGAAGATGTTCTTTTAATTTTGGAAAAAGAAAATAGTAGCTAGGGGCCAAATCTAGCGAATAGGGAGGTTGCTCAAAAATTTAAAAGCCAGCGTTGTGAATGGCTGCTATTGAAATACAGCTTTTGTCGGCCGGGGAGTTATCCTGATGAAACAGAACACCTCTTTTCCTTGACTGCTTCTCGAAGTTTTGGTATTAAATCTGCGTAATATTGGCCTGTTACGGTGTGCCCACGTGGTAAATAATCCACAAAAATAACTCCCTTAAAATCCCAAAAAACCGTTGCCATGATTTTGCCGGCCGAAGAAACAACACGAAATTTTCGAGGAGGTGGGGAACCCTTATTCCGCCATGCCATACTTTGACGTTTCGACTATGGGTCAAAGTGATGAACCCAAGTTTCATCCACTGTAAGGAATCTTTGTAAAAATTTATCGGAGTCTCTGTTAATGATTGCCAAATTGGTCTCTGCGGTAACGTGTCGGAGGCGTTTTTGATCTGCCATTAGCATTTTTGGTACCCAACGTGCAGAGACTTTTGTGAGACCCAATTTTTCGTGCAAAATTTTTTCAACGCTCCCAACTGAAATGCCACATGTCTCCGCTATGCATCTGACGGTAATTCTTCTATCATTCAGTACCATATCATGGACCAAATTAATATTTTCCTTGGTAACCACAGTTTTTGGTGGTCCTGCACCTGGCGCGTGTTCACAGGACTCTCTCCCCAGTTTGAAATCTCGAGACCAATTTTTAATTACCTGGTATGAAGGCGCAGAATCACCCAATACTTCAGTCATGTCCTTATGCATTTCTTGAGGTGATAAACCTTTCTTACAGAGGTATTTTATAACAGCTCTTGTTTCAATTTTATCCATTTTGATAAAATTACAAACACCACAAGAGAACTGAACTAATATTTCGAATAAATGAAAAGATAGAGAGACGCAATTTTACATACACTAACGTGAATAAATGACACTTTGGATAAAAACAGTTTTTCATTTGTCAGTCAATGCCTACTATATTAGGGACAGTAAATGATGAACTATCCTCGTATTCTCAAATTTTAGGTTATTTGTCTCAACGTAACTCATTTGCTTGTTCTTAGTAGATAATCCACAACCTCGTAAATTGACAGATGAACACAAAATGGCTTGTGCGTACAGCGTGTATTTTGGAACGTTTAAAATCGTGAAATAATGTGAGAAAGCGTCAGGTAAATAATTCGAATATCCCCGCTTGGCAACAATTAAAACATCGCCTTCATTATTAGGATGACGTAGACCCTCGCCTACGTTATTCTCAGGATGACGTAGAACTCACGCCAGCTTTCATTTGTTTATGATGCTTGATTCTGGCCAATTTTTCAAAATTTACTGACGCCAAGGCTTTTACTGACTATTACGGCGTAGCTGGACTTTTGGAAAAACGATAGGCCTCTTCGGCAAGGTTTAATCTTGGATTTTAGTAGTTTTCCCAAACTCCAACTCTCAAATTACAGATCTATCCTACCTCGTGAAGTTCGCTTCTATGCTGGTCGCAGATAAGGCTCCCGGTTTCTTCTGCTGGAGTCGCTCCCTGGGTACAGATGTTGAAAGCGACGTTCTTGCAGACCCCGCTGACGTCCTTGATCGCTGACCTCGGGGTTCCGCTTCTAATTTTGGTCGTAGTCGAATATCGTAAAGTCGGCTGCCGAAGTCTACTCGAGGATGAGATTGGAAAATTTAACTTTTATGCCGTGGAGATCGCCACAAACGTTCCCGCAGGTACACTGACACTTGGGCAATATATTGGACCACTTTTTACACGTTTATTATCATAAAACATTAGTGAGATATGAGCACAAATTCGATAAGCTACATTAATTTCTATTTTCAACTGTTCTCCTTTGTTAATAACAAGAAATAATCAAGTTGTTATGATATGGTGTTCTTCTACTATTAATTGAAAATTAGTTTTGATAATATTAACCACAAATGGAGTAATGTTTGATTACATAAACTAAAAATCTAACATTTTCTTAAAACTAAATATTGTCTTTTGCTTATAACTAGTATTGTTCTTTAGCGTTGCACTCACAAACTTTTTTTTATGTCACTGCTCTGCTCTTTCGCACTTTGTTTTTAATTAAATTACTGCACTGGTTTGTGAGTTCCGCACTTTTCAGGTAGCTTGCTTTTACTCTTCAATTGCCTACTTCTGGGTTGCTCTTTGCAATTTTCTAGATTATCTTCATCTTGCTCTACCCTTCAGCTTGCTCACAGTTTTCACTGTCCTTTGCTTTTATTGATAACTACGCTCATTAATATGCACATAACAACCTTTTGTGTCAATTACTTTCTTTTGGTCTGGCTTTACGTGTGCACCAACCTATCATTTTAATTATATTACTTTATTCAAAAGCCAAATTAAAACCCTCTGAAATATGCTTTGCTTTTGCGTGCCTTTATCCGACTAATTACTGCTTCTCGCATCTCAGTACCAATGCATTTAATATTTTTATTATTGTTTACAATTGCAATTATATAAAATATCCTAACTCTGTGCTTTATTGACTTGGTTAAATATTTTTCACTGCAAACAGAGCCAAGTTGTAGGCTTAAAACCATATCAATATATACATAGCAAGTAGCCCACCTTCAGAACTCCACTAGTATATTTTGTAAAATTTTTGCAGGTGTAGATAATATTGCAATAGGTCTACTAGGTGAGTTTTTTTAAAGTGTTATAAGGCGATATCTCGAAAATGGTATAATATATTTTGATGAAATTTTGGTGAAGTAATAGGGAGATGGGGGAACATATTTCACAATAATTTTAACATTTACCTCCTCTCTCTATTTTGAGGAGGGGGGGGGGGAACTTTGGTATTTTAAATAAGATGATGTACTTTTGTCTATAAAATTAGAATTTACGTAACAGACTACATATATATATATATATATATTGCTATGATTATAGACTTATGTTCGTTTAATAATAATGGTTTTAACCTTAATAAAAAGGAATAGCATGTATCTCAACTCAGGGGTAGGTTCTGAAATATCAAGTAATCTAATTGTAATTTGAATTATGTTAAAACTTCAATAAATTTGACATTTATGTCATTTGCAATTGCTTGTGCAGATAACTAATCAAGATCCTTTACAAATTATATAAAATTCATAAATCAATTCGTAAGTATGACTTTCTTTGTCTTAATGAACCAATTTTAAATGTTCTTTGTTACAGATAACATTAGCATGTATTTATTATTAACTAACCTGCAACGCTCAAACTTCCAAGTAGCTTGAATCAGCCTGTTTCCTTCAGTTCTATCTGTAAATAAACACTAATCACCTCACTTGTAAACTAGCTGCATCCATCACGTTGTCGACTCAAACTGTCCAGCTGTGAGTAGCCTCAAAATAATCTCGTTGTTTAACAATCCAAATCCTCATGTATGTTCCCTCAGTCGTCAGGAAGTTGATCTCCGTTCAATGGGACCCAGTCTGTTGTGACAAAACTCCAAACAGCAACCTCGTCCTAAGCTGGAAGATGACAGTTCTCCACCAAGTCCAAACACCCTCCGGCACAGCACACAGAAACTCCAAGCAGCGTCAACACTCCCAAAAGAACGTCCAATCGCCAATCCTTTGTATTAAAATTCCAATCAATTATATCCAAATCGTTACTCTTACTGATGTTTTATTATATAGTTCCAATTAATAATCTTGATCCTCCATTCTTGCTATATTTTATCTTTGTATTTACTTGCACTCCTGTAGTTATACCATGTAAAATTCATTTACATTGTCGAGTTATATTTTCACTTCAGTACCACGTAAATTTCATGTATAGTCCATTTATCATGCCAAAATAGTTCTTAGATAAATATGACTAGAGTATATTAAAGTTTATTAGTCGAAAAATACTTTACATTTCAGTTTTCAAGTTTGTTTATTTAATCATCCCCAAAAAACATCTTTTTCTATCTCTTGACTACGATTATTTAAATTGAATGCCACACTCTAGACATTTTATATTAGGACTTTGATTCGTTATCCTGCAACATTAAGTTGTTTGCATTATAATATTTCCTAGCCTTTTTCAATGATTACTATACGAATACTATTCATTCTTTGCACTTAATTTTCGATATATTTAAATTATTTTCTCTCTCTATGTACCATAGCATAATTCCTCAAATTGAAAAGAAACTTTAGAATAATCCAAACTTATTATAAATTCTCTTTTCAATTTTCCACATTCTCTGTGAACAAACATTAATAAATAAAACTTTTAATAAACTCGTATCAACAAATCAACAACAATTCTACTATCATTATATTTCCATAGTAACATTTTAATAAAACTTAGAATAAACAACAACTCTTTCAACATCTACAATTTTTATCTAGCCACGATATGGGTAAATCATGGTTACATGGAACCTTCCTCTTATATGTCCATCTGTTTCGCTTATCAATTCGTACGTATTGTTATTGTTGAATATTTTATGTATTTTGTATGGACCCTCATATGCACATAACAGCTTTGCACCTACTTTTTTTTTCGATCACCTATTCTCAGTTTTTTTAACAACCACTGAATCTCCTACATTAAATCGTACCCGTTTTGAAATTTTTCTATTTTGCTTCTCTTCATACCTATCGTTAATTATCTTCAGTCTTCTCCTAGTTCTTTCCAAAAATTGTATTATTTCAACATTTCTCTGCTCTTTCCTCCATGGTCTCGCTGGTACTATCTGTTTACACAGTGTAACTGGGCTGATTTCTGTTGTTGTATTAGGGACATTGTTTATAAAATTTTCCACTTCTTCCAAATATTGTACCCATCTATTATGGTTTTCATAAGTTAAAATTCTTAAATATTTAATTACCTCTTTAATGTATCTTTCTGCCATGTTACTTTGAGGATGTCTTATACTACAAAAACATATTTTGATGTCATTCCTTTCCAAATTACTTATCAACCTTGAATTTTTAAATAGGTCGCATTATCCGCTAATATCCTCTTTGGTTTCCCCATTTCTTGTTGAAAATATTCAATTGATCTAATAACATGTTTCGTATTGCAACTTTTTGTCGGATATAATTTTACAAATTTTGAAAACGCATCTACCATAATTAAAATGTGTTTGTACCCATATTGTCCTGTCACTAAATTACTTAAGTAATCAATAGCTACCAATTCCATTGGTTCAGTTACTCTGATACTTTTAACAATGTTTTGGTTTTTAAAGTTTCTCTCTTTGGCAATTTGACAAATGTGACAGGTTTGTATTAATTGTTTAATTAATCTAAGATCATTTTTTCTATAAAAGCATTCTCGAAACATCAACCACGTTTTCCTTGCGCCACAATGTCCAAATATTACATGTATTTCCTCAACAACTTCTAACATGTCTTCCCTACTTAAAACCATCAACTCCTTATTTTCAACGTCTTTTACTAACAAATCCTCTTTAATTTTGTACCCTTTATAATTATTCCCTTGACTTTGCAAAACTAAATTTCTTAACTCTTGTATTTCCTCTAACATCTGTTTGTTTAAAATTTCTTGTCTTGATAACCTTCCTTCCTGATAAATTTTTTCAATACCAATTAAAATTTGTTTTGGTTTTTCATAACTCGGTGTGTCTTTTCTACTTAAAAAATCAGCAACTACGTTTAATTTTCCTGGTCTATGCTTAATTTCAAATTCATATTGTTGCAAGTATAAAGCCCATCTATACAACCTGTCATTGTGAAAAGTTTTATTCTTAAGAAACGATATTGCAGAATTATCTGTTTCAATGTCAAATTTATTACCAGTTAAATAAAATTTTAGTTTATTAACTGCGAAAATTATTGCTAACATCTCCTTCTCCGCTATTGTGTATCTGATTTCATAACCTTTCAAAATCCTTGAAATAAAACATATAGGTACTTCTATCCCATTTTGTATTTGTATTAGCTCAGCTGCGATTGCTTGGTCAGAAGCGTCAGTACGAAGTACAAATTTTTCTTTAAAATTAGGATATTTTAACAATAGCCCTTCATGAAACCTCTGTTTGATTGTATTCAATGCTGCTTCACGTTCTTTGTTCCATGCCCATTTTGTATCTTTTCTTAATAACTGTACCAAAGGTAACGTTAATTCTGAATAATTATTAATGAATCTTTTATAATAGTTAAAAACACCTAACAGACCTCTTAACTTCTTCAAATTCTTTGGACGAGGCAAATTCTTAATTTCTTCGATACGTTTCTCATTTATTGTAACTCCATTTTTACTGATCTCATAACCTAAGTACGTTACATTTTCTTGCATAAATTCACATTTTGATAAATTTAATTTTAATCCATTTTTATTCAGTGTTTCTATTACAGTCTCTAAATGTTTTAAATGTTGTTGTTCATTCTTAGAAAACAATAAAATATCATCGATATAGTGCACACAAAAATCCTCAAACTGATTTAGAATTTTCTGCATTGCTCTAACAAGTGCAGCACATGATGTTGAAAGTCCAAATGGTACTACTTTAAATTGAAAAATCTTCCCATCAATACTGAATCCTGTATATTTCCTCGACTCTTCATGTAATGGAATAAGCCAAAAAGAATTCTTTAAATCTAACTTTGTAAGTATTTTCTTATCCCAAATTCTGCTTAATAAACCATCAATCGTTTGTGGAGATTCGTATTGTGGTTTCGTTATTTTATTTATTTTGCGTGCATCTAAACATAAACGAAGCGAACCATCGTTTTTCTTTACAACTACTAGTGGATTAATAAAATTGCTTTTGGAAGACTCTATTACGCCATCTTTTACCATTTTATGTATTTCTTTCTTTACTTGTTCTCTCAAATTAAAAAGAATTGGATACGTTTTACTGTTAAAACCTTTTGACTCATCTACCTGCAACTTATGTAAATATTTCTGAGCTTGTCCTACTCTATCATTGATAATCTCTTTGTTTCTAGTAAGTATTTCTAATATTAGGCCCTTGAATTGCAAATTCTTTTCACCTATCTTTAAATCATCCAACAAAATCCCTTTATAATTAATATTATTCATATTTCTTAGTACATTATTAATAATTATTTTATCATTATCATACATCAATGCGTCTCCAATACTCTTTGATTGGCTACACTTATTTTCTTGGCAGACACTTCTGGTACTGTTCCAAGATTTAATTACCCCTTTTAAATGAATGCATTTTTGCTCTCCATTTATCTGAATTCCCAATTGTTGAATGATATCGACCCCTATTATTAAATCAATACTCAAGCCTTTTACTACAAATAAACTAACTATGCCTTCCCATTTATCAATTATTATTTTAATACTCAATATTCGATTAGTAGTTGAAATTTTCCTTTTCGTTGCAGATAGTAAATCTGTTTTATTAACCTTGATTAATTTATTATGTAAAACGTCTATATTTTCTAAAATTATTTCTTCCTTTATTAAAGAGGCCATTGCTCCACTATCAATTAATGCTAAATATTCATTATTATTTAAAATAACTTTTAAAAATGGTAATGTTGAAATTTGGCTATCTTCTTCTTCCTCTTCTAATAAAAATTGTCCATTATTCTCCAAACTAGTGTTGATAAACGTATGGTTCTTAACTAAATTAATTAAAATTGAAGTTTTTTTTTATCTTCTGAGGAATCTTCATAAACCTCATCCTCTTGCTTTCGGTCTTCTTCCCTCGGTCTTCCTCTATCATATTCTGTTCTATACACTGTATTAATGTACTGTCTGTTAGGGTATTTGTTCTTGTTATCATCTTGATTTGATTTCTGATTATTCTTTTCGTCGATCATTTGTTGATATCTTCTCCGTTCATTGCCATTATAATATCTGTCATTAACATTCCTTTGGTAATTGTTTCTATTTTGGTAGCTTCTCCATCTATCATAATTCCTGTTGTATCCATTATTATTAAAATTCCTCTCACCTTGTCTGTAATTATTAAAATTATTTTGGCCTAAATTATGTTGATTTTGTTGTATTTCCTCGAATTTTCTTTTACTAGAATTTGGAAAACTCGAAACTTCTCTTCTGTAATTACTTCTATGATTTATAATTGCCATATCATAATTTCGAACTATCTCTAAAAAGTCCCTCATGGTTTTTATATTTTGTACTGCAACAGCTCTCGTAATCTCCTCCTCTAAATGTCTTGATAGATGTTGAACTATTTCTTCTTCGGATAATTTTGGAGTAAGATGTTGTGCTTTGTTAAATTTATTAATGACATATATTTCCCGTGTACTACCTCTTTCCATGTACCTTCCAGTTGTTAACTGTGTTCTTACTCGCGCCTGATGTGCATTACTCCAATATTGTTCTATAAATAATTTTCTAAACTCTTTGTAACTGTCATACCTTGATTTTATAATACTATGCCATACATCTGCATAACTTTTCAAGCTCATATTTATAATTTGCAGCTTCTTATTTTCATATGGTATTGTCCTCATAATATCATCTAATTTAATCAAGTATGTCATAGGCTGTTCACCTATTCTCCCTTCGAAAATTGGTAGCATTTCTGTCTGAAATCCCAGGTAACTCCCTCTTGAACTCCCATTTAAATTTTCTGTACTATCTTGTATCCTTTGTAACTTATCTTCTACTTCCTTGAATTTTACTGTGCTGTTCAAAATCTCTCCTTGTATTTGTACTCTATTTTCATCTACCTTCCTTCCTAAGACATCTACTTTTTGATCCGTATACTCTAATTGTACTTTCATTGTATCTTCCAATGTTACTTTCATCCCCTCTAGTTTTCCTTCTAGTTCTTCTTTATTGCGTTCTAACTCTTGTCCAATGGTTTGTTTCAAGGTTTCCTCTAGCTGTTCGTCGGCTTCTTGTCTTTCCTGTCGCACCTCATTCTTTACTTCAACTTTATAATTTTCTAATGTTAAACAAATGTTATTGATTTGTGCTTATAGTTCTTCCTTATTTCCAATTTGAACTTTATAAAATTCGTCTTTCAATTCCTTCATTGCTTCTTTCATCTTTTCTGTCTGGACTTTTTGATCTTGCAACTTCTCTGTTAATCTTTCTGCAGTGTCTTTTATTGATTGTTGTAGATCCCTCTTTGTTTCCTCAGCTAACTGTTGTGACCTTCTTTCTCTTTCCTCTGCATCCTTCTTTGACCTGTTTTCCCTCTCTTCTGCATCCTTCTTTGACCTGTTTTCCCTCTCTTCTGCATCCTGTAGTAATCGCCTCTTTGTTTCTTCAGCTTTTTCCTCAATTGATTGCTTTAAATTTTCCATTGACTGTTGTGATTGCATTTGCATTTGCATCATCGTTTCCATTATCTGTTTGAACCTGTCTTCTTCTGCTGTTTGTTTTTGCTGAAGCCTTACCTGGTCTCCTTGTATTTCCATTTCCGCTTCCTCCACTTCTACTTCGGTAGGGATTGTAATATCTTCCATCTCCTGCTGTTCTTCTTCTGTCCTTTTACTTTTCCGTGTGACTTTTTTATCTGCCATATTTATTATTTAACCTTTTACAAATTATTAAAATTTTAAAGTAACACCTTTTATTAAATTGTAAATTTTGCAATTTATTTGATAATTACTTTTTATCCAAAAACTTTAACAAGTTTTATTGTTGTTTGTTCTATCCTTTTATTTATTTATAAGGAACAATATTTATAAAATGAAATGTTACTCAGCGTATTTTTTTTATTTTAAACTTGTAGCTTGTACCCTTATTATAGCAATAAACAATTAGCAAACAGCCCCACGTATGCGGCGTCCATAATTTATGCTATGATTATAGACTTATGTTCGTTTAATAATAATGGTTTTAACCTTAATAAAAAGGAATAGCATGTATCTCAACTCAGGGGTAGGTTTCTGAAATATCAAGTAATCTAATTGTAATTTGAATTATGTTAAAACTTCAATAAATTTGACATTTATGTCATTTGCAATTGCTTGTGCAGATAACTAATCAAGATCCTTTACAAATTATATAAAATTCATAAATCAATTCGTAAGTATGACTTTCTTTGTCTTAATGAACCAATTTTAAATGTTCTTTGTTACAGATAACATTAGCAAGTATTTATTATTAACTAACCTGCAACGCTCAAACTTCCAAGTAGCTTGAATCAGCCTGTTTCCTTCAGTTCTATCTGTAAATAAACACTAATCACCTCACTTGTAAACTCGCTGCATCCATCACGTTGTCGACTCAAACTATCCAGCTGTGAGTAGCCTCAAAATAATCTCGTTGTTTAACAATCCAAATCCTCATGTATGTTCCCTCAGTCGTCAGGAAGTTGATCTCCGTTCAATGGGACCCAGTCTGTTGTGACAAAACTCCAAACAGCAACCTCGTCCTAAGCTGGAAGATGACAGTTCTGCACCAAGTCCAAACACCCTCCGGTGCAGCACACAGAAACTCCAAGCAGCGTCAACACTCCCAAAAGAACGTCCAATCGCCAATCCTTTGTATTAAAATTCCAATCAATTATATCCAAATCGTTACTCTTACTGATGTTTTATTATATAGTTCCAATTAATAATCTTGATCCTCCATTCTTGCTATATTTTATCTTTATATTTACTTGCACTCCTGTAGTTATACCATGTAAAATTCATTTACATTGTCGAGTTATTTTCTCTTCAGTACCACGTAACTTTCATGTATAGTCCATTTATCATGCCAAAATAGTTCTTAGATAAATAGGACTAGAATATATTAAAGTTTATTAGTCGAAAAATACTTTACATTTCAGTTTTCAAGTTTGTTTATTTAATAATCCCCCTAAAACATATTTTTTGCACTACTAGTCTCAGAACGCACCATTATTGGTCTATCTTTAGGTGGTGAAGTTGATTTTCTCCACCAAGGGAGGGAAAGTAAAATAAACAATTTTCACGGTGGTAACTGATAAATTGCTACGTTACCAAATTTGACTATTTTAATGTTGACGTTTTAAAGAGCTGTATTGTCAGGTTGACAGTTAAAATATTTTCGAAATTTGTTGGGAATTTAGGTATTAAGCCGTCTGGTAGTGCAAAAAATTGTATATACACCAGGGTAGCGAATCGTCTTATAACCTTCGCGCTTTAGATACTTCGCGCTGCGCGCTCAGTATCTAATATGCGCTCAGGTTATAATACTGCGCTTCGCTACCTTGATGTATAATATACTATTTCTATCTCTTGACTACCATTATTTAAATTGAATGCCACACTCTAGACATTTTATATTAGGACTTTGATTCATTATCCTGCAACATTAAGTTGTTTGCATTATAATATTTCCTAGCCTTTTTCAATGATTACTATGCGAATACTATTCCATTCTTTGCACTTAATTTTCGATATATTTAAATTATTTTCTCTCTCTATGTACCATAGCAATATACAGGTTGTCCGGATTGTATTCGGGACATGGGA